>CAMUPN010000004.1:0-261969 GCA_947093115.1 Brenthis daphne | reverse complement strand
GCTTACTAAATTTTGGAACCTTAAAATTCAAACAGCTTAATAAGAAAGGGCTATCAATGAAATTATTTAAGAGTTTGAAAAGAAAAATTTGATCTCTAAGCGTGCGTCGCATCTCTAAAGGTCTAATATTAGGTGGACATTGATCATGACTATAAAATTTATATTGAGTATATTTTATAAATTTAAGTTGTATTTTTCTATAGAATTTATATATACCTTATATTGTGGGTTCCAGATTGATGAACCAAATTCCAATATCGAGCGTACTAGACTATTATACAGAATAATAAGCGTATAATAATGTTTAAACTCTTTACCAACTCTTAGTATAAAACCAAGCATTCGATAGGCCTTAGCAACAATATAGTCTACGTGAAACTTAAATGTTAATTTGTTATCCAGGTAAATACCCAAGTCCTCTCACCTGAGACACACGGGTAATAATTTCGCCTTTTAGGTGATAATCATAAATAGTCGGCGATATTTTACGAGTAAAAGAATAGTGCTACATTTTTTAACATTCAGAGAAAGAAAATTCTCGTTACAATATTTGCATAATTTGTTAAGATCTTCTTGTAATAGTGAACAATCAGATAGTTTAGAGATCTTTCTAAAGATTTTCATGTCATCTGCGAATAATAGTACAGAAGAATGATCAAATATTTGGCAAATATCATTTATAAAAATATTAAATAGCAAGGGGCCAAGGTGAGAGCCCTGTGGTACACCAGAAGAAACGGGAACGAACGTTGAACAAAAACCCTTTATTGTCACAGCTTGACTTCTATTGTGAAGATAAGAGCTTAACCACCGAAGAAGATCACCGTGAATACCAACTTGCTCTAATTTACTCAATAGGATAGTATGAGAAATTTTGTCGAAAGCCTTAGAGAAATCAGTGTAGATGACGTCTACTTGAGCACCACCGTCCATGTCTTTCACCACACGATGAACTAGTTCACACACATTTGTTTCAACAGACCTTTTACTAAAAAACCGTGTTGCTCACTAATCAAAATACCTCTTACAATTGGAAAGATACTGTCATAGATAATTTTTTCGAATATTTTAGCTATAGTACATAATTTAGATATGGGCCTATAGTTCTGAACATTATGTTTATCTCCCGACTTAAAAATAGCTACAACGAACGAGCGCTTCCAAACAAGTGGCATTGTGCCTGAACGTAATGATTTATTAAAAAGAAGCGAAATTGGATAACCTAAGGATTTGTAACATTGCTTTAAAAATACCGGAGGAATCTCATCCGGTCCACAGCCCTTATTGATATCTAGTGATTTCAGATATTTTTTAACGGTCGATACTGACAAATCTATATGGCCAATGTTTAAATTACAATTTTTACAATCTGTGTATGTTTTAAATGATTGTGTAGTGGGTTGAGTTTCGTAAACCGATTAAAAATATTCATTAAAAAGTGAGCACATCTCTTCCCCTTCCCCAGCAGTACGATCAAATAAAAATATGCTATTAGGTAGACTTGAAGACGATTTCTTTGATTTCATAAAAGACCAAAAATATTTACTGTTACTACGTATTTTAATTTCCGAATTATAAATATATTGATCATAGCATTGAACTTGGATTATTTTTTGACGTTCCCGTAGAAGAGCAAATGAGTGGTAATCAGATATCCTATTGTAGATCTTCCATTTCTTGTGGTATTTTAATTTTTCAGCAATCTTTTTTTTTTTCTGTGTAGCTTTAACCATTAAGGTTGCACACGCGACGGAAGCTTAAAAATGGAGTAACTTCTCCCGTTTTCCCAACATTTCCCTTCACTGCTCTGCTCCTATTGATTGTAGCGTGATGAAAAGTATACTTTAACCAGATCAGGAGTATGAAAAATAATTATACCAAGTTTCGTTAAAATCCGTCGAGTAGTTTTTGTTTATATAACGGTTATACAGACAGACAGACAAAAATTTTACTGATTGCATTTTTGGCATCAGTATCGATCCCTAATCACCCCCTGATAGTTATTTTGGAAATATATTTCATGTACAGAATTGACCTCTCTACAGATTTATTATAAGTATAGATTATAAATCAAAATAAAATTTGGTTAATAGGCTAAAATTGAATACCTTGAAATTAAAATTGATATAATTAAAGCAATTACACCTCCTAATAATATCAATGGCACTTATCATCTTATGTAATTAATTTACAAACGGTTTTGTCGTCTTCTATTTTGAAATGGAAGTTTGATAAATTTGTTTAATTCACAATAAATCGTGAAATCACTATTAGATTTTGTCACCAAAAAAAAAATACCCAAAACAAATAGATTTTTTATTTCTATATATTTCGATATATATCGCGTTTTTAAAGTGTTGTGGGCCTTATTTATTGTTAGGATATTTGTTAGAAACATTGTTACGTATATACAGTACTCGTAATAAAAGGTATTTTATCCTTAACCAAGATGGAATTATGGATCTCAATCTATTGTGATCCAAGGTTCATAAAAAAAAATAATGATTGTTGTTGCCTTCTGTTGTAAAACCTCCCCGTCTGTAGCAGAGTCGACAGCGACAGGGGAACGTGCACGGCGCGTATAGATTAATCAGGGTTGTACGTACGTGAAGAGGCCGTATTTGCTTCCCAGCATTGGGGCGGTTCCAAGCCGAATGATGCAGGGACTTCCAGTTGATATTTTTATTTCAATAGATCTTATTGTCAATAAAGAAATTGCTTCATTTAAATTTATTCTGTCTTATGTGGAATCGACTTTGTCTTTAAATTATAAGTATATAATATTAGGTACCACTAAAAACGTATTTTGTTCTTATTGTTTTTAATCTATCTATACTATAATAAAACAGTAGAGGTCGAATGTCTGTACATAGCAAATAATGCTAAAAACCAAGTCAGGGGGATGTAAGAAGACAAATAGAACAAATCCAGATTTTTTTCAAATTTTTTGTTTCTCTGTCTATCTGTTTGTCTGTTTGTACGGGCTAATCTCCGAATCTATTGGACCGATTTAAATGAAATTTTGTGTGGTGGTATCTTATATCCCCGGGCAACATCTTAGATACTTTTTATCATTAAATAGTTCCTGTGGGATAGTTAAAAAACTATAATAATTTATTCAGCTTAGTACACAAAAACTACTGATTGGATTTTAATAAAACTTTACAATAATATAGTTCATACATGACAATAACAAATTGGCCAATTTTCATCCCGGAAAATTAAAGGGTTCCCGTGGGACAGTAAAAAATTATAGTAACTCATACTGCTTAGTACACAAAAACTACTAATTGGATTTTGATGAAACTTTACAATAACATAGGTCATACATTAGAATAACAAATAGGTTAGTTTTTATCCCGGAAAAATTTACGCTTCCCGTGGGATAGATGTTTTCGTTTACTTTTAACGTATTATGTACACAACTTTGTTTGTCTGTTTGCCTGTATATCTGTTCGTCTGTTTTCAACCGACTTCAAAAAGGAGGAGGTTCTCAATTCGACTGTATTTTTTTTATGTTTGTTACCTCAGAGCTCCGTCATTTATTAACCGATTTGGACAATTTTTATGTTGTTTGAAAGTGTATACTTCCAGATTAGTCCCATTTAAATAAAAAAAAATACCACCCCTAAGGGTGGAAAAATAGCTAATGATGGATTTAACCTACTTCTAATTGTCATATTGACTTGAAACTTTGCAAGTGTTTCTATTTTCGTTGATAGTACAGTGGTTCGGTATTGTTGACTTGATCTGATGGTAAGGCCAGAAGGTGGATAGGTGGAACTCTTCAACGGCTAATAGTAGATACTTTGAGTTTGGGCTTATTTTGTTTGATTTGACAAGCTTAACACGTTAGAATTCTTACTTTGCCACTACTGTCTGCACTAAAAAGGGAAAAATAAAAACTTTTTAACAAAAAAATTAAAACCGACTTCAAACAAAAGCACTAAAAAGTAAAAAATAACTGATTGGTAGTTTTCATTTGCTATACATACTACTCGATACTAATCGAATATTTTCGAATTCGGTGCCAGCCCATACAAAGTAAAGCACACCGACTTCGAAAATATTTGATTAGGTATGTATAGTAAATGAAAACTACCAATCAGTTATTTTTTACTTTTTAGTGCTTTTGTTTGAAGTCGGTTTTAATTTTTTTGTTAAAAAGTTTTTATTGTATGCGCGTTTCACGCGAAAAGTAATGAACCGATTTCAACGAAATTTGGTGAAGTGATAACTTATTACTCGAGTCAACGTTTAGGATACCTTTTACTTCAAAAAAATCTTTCTTTCTCACGGGAAGATAAAATAACTGGTTTTATCGAGTTCTCCCTAGAAACCTTCCGCTGGCTAAACCTTAAGATATACATACATCAAAACAATATACTAAAAAATTGTAGGTCTTGAAAAGTCCGACAGGAAAGTTCTGAATAGTATATGTATATCTCCTAAACAATATCTATGTCTTATCTATACATATAATAAAACTAACTTAGTCAAATCGATGTGCGCGTTTCACGCAAAAAGTACTGAACCTGAAAATTTTAACTAAATTTTGTATAGTGATAACTTAATACTCGGGTAAACATTTAGGATACCTTTTACGACAGGCAAATTATTCCTTCCTACGGGAAAACACAATAACTGGTTCTGTCGAATTGTCCTTAGAAATGTATGTGGCTAACGCTGGCTCAACCTTAAGAGATAGATCAAAACGTTGTACAAGAAAATTGTAAGCCTTAAAAAGGTCGATAGAAAAGTTGTCAATAGTATATGTCTATCTCCTAAGGTACACTCGCTATAACTATTTTCATTATTATATATTACTGTTTTATTTTACGTTATAAATAACGTCTAAAGAATAAATTCTATCTATAAATATAATAAAACTGTAGAGGTCGAATGTCTGTCTGTACATAGAAAAAAATGCTAAAAACCGAGTCAGTTATCTTCTTATATCCCGTAAGAAGAAAAATAGCACAAATCCAGATATTTTCAATTTTTTTGGTTCTCTGTCTGTTTGTCTGTTTGTATGGGCTAATCTCCGATACTATTGGACCGATTTAAATGAAATTTTACATGGTCGTACCGTATATCCCCGGTCGACATGTAAGATTCTTTTCATTCCGAAAAATTAAAGAGTTCCCGTGAGATAGTCAAAAAACTATAGTAACTTATACAGCTTAGTACACAACAACTTATGCACCTAATTTAGTAAAATTTAACATTCTGATACTTTATATTACCGGTCTAACAACAGGTTACTTTTCATCCCGGAAAAATTAATGGTTCCCGTGGGAACTAATAGATCTCTATTAGTGTCTTTCTAGAGGGGAACCCGCGCGACGCGTGGGTGAGCCGCTAGTAGTATATATTTCTGAGTAATGTTCGTCGCAGAAATTATCAAATTTCTTAATAAAATAATAATAACAGAGGATTTGAGCTGCATCACTTACATTTGTTAGTGTTTTAGTGTAATCCATTTTTTCTAATAGTAAATTAGTTGCATTAAGCAGCATTTTGCTTTATATTATTAAAAAAGAATACTATCTTTACGCAAATACGAAACAGTTTAATCAGCCTTCATTAGCCATTTCTGCGTTCAATTCAATTTTTGTTATTTGGCTTTTAAGGGTGCAAATTCGGCATAGATTCACTTCGCCAATGTCATTTCTGCGTTAAGTTATAGCGTAAACTGCACATCCCCATTTTTTGGAATCAAATATAACTTTAATACTAATTACTTATACTTTTTGTTTTACTTGCTTGCTTTTTTTATATTTCAGGGCCAAATACAGCTTAGAATTTAGACGGATTGTACAATTGTCTCGAAGGAACCGACACCGACCCTACTCATGAAGCACGTGCGCTTGCTCGCATCTGCTTATCGATTCCACCTAACCTTTTTTTTTTTAACGTTGGGAAATGCATTTACGCACGACGTGTAGGACTCACCGGCGTAATACAGCCAGTACTACCCACTAAAAGCCAACAAAACCTTCCCCCGTCTTAATGGGGCGTCGCAGGATCGCTTACGCATTCAACTACGACGCCCCGACGGCAGGTCTGCCGAAGCAGACCACCACAACTATGGGGTTGCTCCACAGTCCACTCTGCTATTAGAGAAGTACCAGGAGCAACCCGCATGGTACACCGCCCCCGAAGAGGGCCACCTCCCACCGCCCACCGAAGTGGGCAACCTCCCTGTGCGTTTCTTAGCTTCGCGCCCGGTTGGATTGCCGGGCACTACTGAGCCCCCCACCACGACAAGGTGAACGCACGTTAGGGGGGGATTCAACCTAACCTATATCAACTAGTCCGTGATGCAAAGACTGCATCTGATGCTTGGAAGCGATTATCTGACACTTTCGAAGACAAAGGTCTGTACAGAAGAGTACTACTGCTTCGACAATTACACCGTATAGAATTTAATAATTTTTCAAGCATATCAGACTATATTGAAGGCGTCATGAAGGTGGTTGCACAACTCTCTGACATTGGAAAGGTTATAGATGATTAAGAAATTGCCGAGATTTTGTTGTCGGGTCTACCTGAAGACTTTAATGTACTAGTTTCAATCCTGGAGACTGCGAGCTTGACGAAGATACTCTCAAGTGAAGTTGTTCGCACTCGCTTACTCCAAGAAGATCATAGGCGCAATAACTATGGGAATACTTCAAAGAATTTAGCTTATGCAGCTAATAACACAAGAAGACTTAAGAATCTAGTCTGTACATATTGCAGAAAGAGCAACCATACTATTAAACAATGTTTTAAGAGAAAACGTGATGAAGCGAAGAAAAAGAATGAAGATCAACATACACTGTATGCAACTGCATACTCCACTTCCCATTTGAACGAGTTCATCATTTAATACTCTCTTAGATTTACGCGAATATTTGAGAGACTGAGTCTCTCCCGTGACCATGATTGCTGTAAAGCATTCGAAACGTCAGGAAACAAAAATACAAATAAATCCGCGACAAAATCCGAAAAGATAGTTTTATTTAAAAAGAGTTCATCATAGATAGTGGAGCCACTGCCCATATGTGTGTTGACTCAACACTAGTCCAGGATCCAGTGAACAAAAAATGTGCTATTACTGTTGCCAATGGACAACAATTACAGTGTGAAATGGTTGGTAAAACTACTCTTTCTGATAATGTTTCTCTAAGTAATGTTTTGTTTGTGCCTGATCTTTCTAATAATTTGATATCCGTCAGTGAGATCACTAATAAGGGTTATGTTGTAACTTTCCATAAGGATTACTGTACTATATATAGTGATTGTAAAATCACAGGCAACCAGGTTTTATTTGCTAATAAAAATAATGGACTCTATAAATTTAAGTTGCAAGATCGGCCCAACCCTCGAGTAGGTCATTCTATGTCCCTTCAATCTAGGCAAGGAATCATGAGTGCCAATGCTGCAGCTTGTGTACCTATTAGTATATGGCATAAGCGCTTAGGTCACCTGAATCATAAAGGTATGTGCATACTTGGTGATGGGAATCAGTGTGTGGGTGTCGTTTTTCAGCATGAAGATGATGTGCCCGGCAGCTTCGTCTCTTGCCTTACCGGAAAGATGCATGAGTCATCTTATCCTAGGTCAAGTGGGGGACGTGCTGCTCATCCGCTGGACCTGATCCATAGTGATGTATGCGGCCCGATTCAAGTGAGCAGCTGGGGTGGAGCTCGCTACTTGCTTACCATTACCGATGATTGCACTAGGAAGCGCTTCGGTTACCTTATGAAGCACAAATCGGAAGTGAGTTCTCATTTTATTAATTTTAAAAATTTGGTAGAAAAGCAAACTGGTTTGCATATTAAAGTGTATTACGTACTGATAATGGTACAGAATTCTGTAATAATAATTTATCCAATTACCTTAAAAAGGAAGGCATTATTCACCAGAGCTCTGTGCCTTATTGCCCTCAACAGAATGGGTTAGCTGAGCGTGTTAATCGTACAGTTTTTGAGAAGGCTCGAGCTATGTTACAGGAATCGTGTCTGTGTGATAGATATTGGGGAGAGGCTGTCATGACAGCTATTTATTTAAAAAATAGGTCTCCAACTACTGCACTATCAGATAGAATACCTGAATGTGAGTGGACCGGATCAAATATTGATCTTAGTCACCTCCGCGTTTTTTGGTTGTGTAGCTTATTCACATGTTCCTGACGAGAAACGGCGCAAGCTAGATGCTAAGGCGAAGGAATATATTTTTGTAGGATATGGTGAAACGTGCAAGGGCTACCGTCTGGTGGACCCACTTGATCCTGAAAAGGTCATTTATTCTAGAAATGTAGTTTTTCTTGAGGATAAATTTTATGGAAAGGATGCTGATACATTAAAGGCCAATAGTGGCAGAGCCAATTCTATTATTTTTGACAATTTTATTAATGATGACAATTTTTTAATTAATAATAATTTAACTAATGATAAAAATTGTGACATTATCTGTGGCAATAGTTCTAATAATAATAATGAAAATCCAAGTAATATTATTAATATTGACCAGCCTAATAAGAATGTTTCGGTTACAGATGGGACTACAAGCCAGCCTTTCAGTCACCACTATCGGATGTTTACCGTACTGCAAGTGAAGATTCTACTGAGGAGGATGATGGTGATGAGGCTGAGGTGCTTTCTGGCCCTGATGTCTCGCTGTCGCCCTCTTTATCTCGAGGAGCAGAGCAGACTGCGTCTAATGGTAACGACGTGTCTATCTCTCGCCCTGTACGGAGTACCCGAGGTATTATTCCCGAACGTTATAAAGATTATTATTTATCTTCATTATTGGCTGATGTCAGCTCATTGGATGAGCCTTCTACTTACCACGAGGCGATGAATTCTCCTGAGAAGGATGAATGGCTTAAATCTATTAGAGGTGAGTATGACTCTATGATTAAAAATAATATATGGGACTTGATAGATCGTCCTAGTGACGCTAACATTGTCAAAAACAAATGGGTTTTTAAGAAAAAGTTTGATGCAACAGGTTATTAGATCATTAAGAAAAAGTTTGATGCAACAGGTTATTAAATTTAAAGCTAGACTAGTTGCCTGTGGTTATAGTCATTAAGAAGGTATAAACTATGCGGAAACTTTTGCACCTGTAGTCCGGCATTCAATTTTACGAATTTTGATTAGTATTTCAAATCAGTTAGACTTGTATATGGATCACATTGATATCACCACTGCTTTTTTGAATGGTGAGTTAGATGAAGTAATATATATGGAACAGCCAACTGGTTTTAAATTAGAAAGTAATAGAAATAAGATATGTCTTTTGAGGAAAAGCTTGTATAGCCTAAAACAGGCTAGTCGCATGTGGAATATTAAAATTAGTAATGTACTATGTGCAAATGGTTACAAGCAAAGTAAATGTGAACCTTGTGTACATGTAAAGAAAACTAAAGAAGAGTTTGTAATTCTTGCCTTGTATGTAGATGATATTTATGTATTTCACAATGGATGTATTGAAAGAATTGTATCATTATTAACTCAAAACTTTGAAGTTAGACATATAGGGAAATTGAAAAATTGTTTAGGCATGAATGTTACTAAAACTCAAAATATAACTATCCTTGATCAATCTGATTACATAAGGCGTTTATTGGCAAAGTTTAATATGAGTCAATGTAAACATGTATCCACACCATTGCCGGTCAACTGCAAACTGGATAAGTCTGGAGTAAATAATTTACAAAATGATGTGTATAAGTATAGAGAACTACTAGGCTCCCTTATGTACTTGTCTGTATGCACTCGTCCGGATATATCATATGCCTGTAGTCAGCTAAGTCAGTATAGAACGTGTTTTGATGTAAGCCATTGGCGCACTGCTAAGAGAGTACTTAGGTATTTGGCGGGAACAATTAATTTTGGTCGTTTCTTTGTAAAAACCAGTAATTGTAATATAAATGCCTTCGCAGATGCCGATTGGGCGAATGACTTATCTGACCGCAAGTCGTATACTGGCTATTTCATTAAATTAGGTGAAAGTGTCATAAATTGGGAAGCCAGAAAACAGCGATGTACTGCCTTGTCTAGCACTGAAGCTGAATATCTTACAATTAGTGATGTGTGCAAGGACATCTGTTTTGTTAAGAATTTCTTATCAGAAATAATTGACAAACACTTTGATGTCACTGTATACAATGATAATCAAAGTGCTCATAAATTGTTGCTAGTTAAACAGTATTTCCATAAAAGAACTAAGCATATTGACTTGCGTTACCATTTCGTCAAAGACTTAATACAGGATGGTAAAGTTAATGTAGAGTATTTGCCTACTGAAAACATGGTGGCGGATATTCTCACTAAACCATTATATTCACAAAAGCATCATATTTATGTAAGATCTTTAAATCTGAATTGTTATACCTAATTGAATTGTTAGATTTGTATTTTGATTTATATAAAGTTTTGCTTGTAATCAAACCTGTATTACTGTATTTTAATGTAGCCTTAATGTCCTTGACAGGAATGAGGAGCAGTGTTGAAATGCATTCATGTCATGGACAATTATCTATTGTCTATTGACGTCTATGATGATGATGATGATGATGTTCTCCCGACCGATTCCGGCCACGGCGGCCAATCTCATTGAGACTAGCCAACTGCGCAGGAGATATTATAGTGCACAAGTGTACGCGCAGACACAGGTGCACTCTCTATTCCTGTTACTCTCATATTCTGGTGGGACGACCACTCAACACGACCAGTGAGAGTTAAGGCGCAGGACCGACGGCTTTACGTGCTCTCCGAGGCACGGGGGTGAAACACCGCCAACTTCCCAACTCCGGGCTGTTACTGAGGCTTACTATACAGAAAGACTCAATAACTAAACTTGGCCCGACCCGGGACTCGAACCCAGGACCTCAGGGTGTGCGGCCGTACTTGCTAACCACTACACCACCGAGGCAGTTTAACGTCTATGATATCTATGTAATGTCTATGTTTAAGTTATGACAGCTCTTCCTTCCTCTTTTCTCTTATGGCTCTGACCGCGACGTGCACAACCCCTTTTAGATATAATATAATATTAAGTGATCTTTGTCAATAAGTTTAATGTGCAATAATAATAGAATCCAATATCCACGTCTACGTTGTTTCATTTAATTCACGCTGCTGCCTACATCGTCTTTGCAACAGATAGACAGACAATTAAATTTTTTGAAAGTGGACAACTTTTTGAGAAAGAGTCATATAACCTCACAGGTTATTCACATCGATTCTTTGTACGTGACTAAAAAATAATATAGTGACAGAATTAACCCTACTGGTTGTTCGCATCACAATTTGTAAGTAGTAGGTAGGTTATTCGGATCGATTATCCGTACGTGGCTACAAAATTATATAGTGACAGAATCAAACCTACTGGTTGTTCTCATCACAATTTTGTAGTAGGCATGATATTCTTATCGGTTTTATGTAAGTAGTTACAAAATTATATAGTGACAGAATCAACCCTACTAGTTGTTCGCATCACAATTTTGTAGTACACATGAATTTTATTTTGCCCTCGTCGTTCGAACTTGAAGAAATAATCCTTCTGAGTCGTTATACTCTTGACAGAGTGGTCGTGGTCGTCACTTGAGCGCTGTGGCACACTTGACAATTCGTCGCCACTCCTCCCTAACAGCTGCTTTCCTTGTATACTCGTATAAGGGAACACTCACCGCAGCCCTCACTTGGTCTGTCCACCTCATGGGCGTTCTGCCACGTGCCTTAGTGCCCTCTACTCTTCCTTGAACTCTTCCTTGAAGAAATAATACAGCGACAAATTCTTTTCCTTCGTTGCTCATGCTGTTCATTATTTCTCTTCGATCTTCTTGATTTGATTTTGCTCATCGTGTAGAAAATAACTCGTTGAAACTCGAACGGACGAATTAAATATAACGTGTTATTTAATATTTTTGAAACGTGCGATGGCTACCACACGGAAACGTAGAATGAAGTATGATGACATATACCGGAGTGAGGTAACTTGGTGGAGGGTAGTCAAAACTTATTTTGACTGCTCTCTAAATATCCGTGGATGGCTGATGCTTGGGACTAGTTACAAATTGTAAATTAAATCGCAAAGAATGAAGCTGCGAAATATAATCTCGCATTGATAGCACAGTGTTTAATGTAGTTCACGACTTTAATAGCCAATTTAAGCTCGTCGTTTATCTGCTCGGAAAGTGTTTTAGCAGCTAATGCTTATCTGTGTATCATACAATGTGTTGATATTATTGACGGATTTTTCTTTTTGAGTAATGTCACAAATCCATAAAGACTCTGAACTGACTGAAAAAATCATACTAGCAGCGTCGGCGCAGAAAGAGTCGGAAATCGCATGGTGCTACATCCGGAGAGTAAGGTAGATGTGGACAAACAGCAACGATTTTTGTGACTCATTAAATTAATTGCAATGTTGCAGTTAATTTTAATGTAATTAGAGTAATTACAATTATTTTTTCAATCAATTAATTAATGCCTAACACTGCCCTTTATGATATCCCGGTCATATAGGCATTTTAGAGTTTTCTTTGTTTTCTTGGGTATTCTTATTTCCTTGAGAGGTCTGTGCTTCGATTTGTCATTTTCTTATTTTACTTGTATATTTAAATTTAATGGTGTATCAATAGAAGGTATCCAAGGGAAACGGTGGTTGCACCTTGGTGTATTTTGGACTTACTTTTTTTTCATATTTTTAAAATTTAGCAATGACCTAAATTTTATCAAGTGTCCTTCCACTCCGATAATTTTACAACTATTTTCATCTGTCTATGTAACCTGCATTTATTTGTGATGTTTTCGAGCGCCAACACTTTCTCGAAATAATACAGTTTTCTTTGTAACCATAGCCAGCTGGGATTAAACAATTAGCAACATCTATGCTAATTGGTAAATCAATTGTTCTCTAAAACAAAACACTTTTAAAAATAATATTATAATAAATATAATAAAATAAAAAGCCCTTTATTTCTTGCATTTAAAAGTAAGTAACAAGTTTACAAAGCTTTGCAAATTTCAATAATATAAACTTAATATTGTTATTAGGATTACATAATTGTTCCTACGTCACATCGGATCACGCCACCGGCTCGTGATCGAACCGGTTTTCGTGACGGTCACTCCAGCGACGTGCCGTGCCCTCTGAACGCCCGGGACTCGCACACCACCTCGCGCCGTGTGCACACGTACGGTCGTCTCAACAACTCAACAGCGATAATAAAGTCCATATCGACGCCTCCTACGCATAAAGTCGCAACTCATTTTTTGAGTAAAATGATATTTTTGTCCCATTGGAACCATATTATACCATATTAAATATTCGTGAATTCAGAAAATTAATATCTTATATAAATAGTGAATTTGCAAATGGATAATAGTCTTAACATTTGAACGCTCCCGCGCATACAGTCGCGCCGCTAGTTTCGACGATGTGCACCGGTTTATTGGGCCGCGCACATGCCAATGAGACCACAGATACGACGTCGTATGACACAATCGCTGTCACAATTTTGAATGTTGAAAATAATATTGAACAAAAGTTTTATGTGGTGTTGTTGTTGTTTTTTTTATAATTAAGACCAATACAATTATAAACTTCAGAAATGAGTAACGTACGTTCGTCAAAGATTTTTAAATTAGTGTTAAATAAGTTAAGTAAGAACGGCCGGTGAACATCTTAGAAAAGGTAAGTTTTATTGCATTTTCGTATATTATTATGAAATGTACTTCTTTACTATGCCATAATAATGTAGGAATAAATAATATTAATATGTGATAGCGTTCAATTGTCAACGATAAATAAAATTACGGTTCCAGCGCATAACGTCGGTATATCTATATTACGACTGTATGTGCCGTTAACAATCACTGGCAGTGGTCAGTTAAGACTTTATACTACGCAATATTTTTACTCTAGGAGTCGTAACTTATTATTACGACCGTATGCGTGGTTGCAATTTAAAGTTAAATGAATGTATAAAGACGTAACATAGACATAAGACTTTATGCTTTGTTGCTAAATAAAGTTACATTTTTTTGATTATTAAATATAGCTATAAATATCATTAAAATTGTGTTTTTGACTTTTATCTGCCTCGCTGGCTCTTCGTAAGTGAGGCAGCTTAGAGGCGTAAAAAATTGTGCCCGGTTAAAGGCACGGTTGGTGAAATGTGTATTGTATTATACAGGCTTGTCTAACCCTTAGAGGAATAAAAGGCGTGCATTTATATTATTATATAAGTTATATTTGACTTTTAAGCTATGTGTATTTTGTACCAAGTCTTTTATTAATATAGTTTTGTTTTCAGAATCATTGGTGCCACTTAAAGCTGAACAACAGTAGGATTTGTTGTGAACAGTGGGAGTTCTATACCAAGTATTCACAAAGCAAAATTTATCAATTTAAATAATATCAGTTCAACTGAAATTTTACTCACGACTTCTCCTTTTACGTCAAATGAAAAGCCTGCTAGATGTATGAATTTAGGACCATGTGCTGGAGAAATTACACAGGAATCACTAAGCTTTACCTGGATAGCGATCTTACATTTACAAAAATGTTTTCTTTGTACAATAAGTGGTGTGCTATTGAAAATAATAAATATAGTTAAAAAAGCAAAGACAGTTAGATAGTACCGTAATATCATAAATCAAAATTTGAATATTTCATTTCATAAACCGATATAGGACATATGTAACGAATGTCTTATATATAATACAAAAAAATATATAATCACTATAGAAGAAAAGCAAAATCAAGAAAATCATATGAGAAACAAGACTATAGCTAGAGAAATTAAGGCAAGAAATAAAAAATAAGCTTTAGAAAGTAAAAGAAAAATAATTACTGCGTGTTTCGATTTCCAAAAGATTTTTAACTGTTCTCACGGTAATGTAGGACAATTTATTGCAAAAGAAAATTGTCAATTTATAACTTTATCGTATTTGATTACATTAACACACAGTTCCATGGTAAGCTACGTGGCTTGAGTTATGGATACCAGATAGTTAATACACTATACATATATAACTTTAAATACCTATTATAAATATAAACACCCATAACTGGAGTACTAACATTCGTGCTCATCACACAAATGAATGCCCCCAGCGGGACTTGAACCCGCGACCGCTGGCACTGCAAGTAGGTTCACTACAAACTGAGTCAAACGTGTCGTAAATTAGAAGAACCTTACTTGTTACATGTGGCCCGAAAATAATGGCAAGCACGGGTCATGTGAAATTTATTAAGACCAAAGTAAATGATGGTGTTAAAGAATTCAAGTTTTGATCCGATAATTGTACCGGTCAAAATCGAAATCAAATTGTTTTTGAATTTTATAGCTATGCAGGTAAGAAGTATGGTATAAGCTTAATTCATAGGTTTTTAGAGCGTGACGTCGTTCATGCTTTAATAAAAAGAAATGCTAAAAATAAGCTAATATATACCCCTGCAAATGGTTTGCCTTAGTTAGATGGTCAAAAGTCAACCCTCCTAATTATAATGTGATTGAAATTATTGTTGTAGATTTTTATAACTATAAAATTTTACTGGATGGTAGAAATTGGGTTAAAAATACTAAATATCAAAAAATATCATGAACCAAACTTAGAGAAGTTCAGGTAGTGTCAAGTGATATTATGTGTTATATTATGAGCTTAATAACTAAAAAAGGCAGAATTATTATTTCTCAAGAAGAAATAATAATAATCTAGTACATACAGAAGTTTTGAAAATTTTGTAATACTGACCATTTACCTATTACATCAGCAAAATTTAAAGATTTATTGAGTCTTTGTCAAGGATGTATAATAAATACGCCTACCATAAAGTTTATCAACAATTGTCACACAGTGGAACTTTTGCAGAACAGAACAGAAGCTATTTATCTGGATTACTTTTTGATTACATTTTGTTATCCGTTGTTATACTGTCATAAATATTACGAACAAAATAACTAAGTATTTCATTTTAAGTAGTTTTTACTTAATCTTAATTTCGAAGAGATCATACTTTTAATTTTGTATAAGTTCATTATAATTATTAGTTACCTATGTTTTGTATTATTTTACAAGGTGCAGATTATTCTTTTTTTATTTATTTTTATTTGCATTAATAAACCCAAATAACTAATCTGAGACTTTAAAAGACTGATTAATGCCAGTTCATATAATTTTGATTACTTTCAAATGCCATGAGCCAGTGCCTTTAGTTTTGTTTAATTCTTGAAAAGTTATATTTATGTTTTTTTTATAAAAGTTTAAATAAGTCATTAATATAATGATCATAATGATGCAAAAGGACTGAATTATATACCTACGAATAAAGTTATTTTAATAAAATATATTTATATTAAATTATTATATTATAAATAATATAGTTGTTACAGACACTATACCTTCAAGACATGTAACACCTCAGTCTCTCCCGTGACCATGGATGCTGTAAAGCATTCGAAACGTCGGGAAACAAAAATGCAAATAAATCCGCGACAAAATCCGAAAAGATAGTTTTATTTAAAATTATTTTAATAAAATTGATTTGAACTAAAACTTGTCATGCTTTTTTCATCAATTACCTCCATACGACCCTTTTTTCAGAGATATGAAAATGAGTTTACACGCAGCATAAAGTCGTAATTTAAACTTACGCGTTGTCTATATCCATCTGATTTGAAGCATAAGGTCGTAACAATAAGATACGACATTTTTGCAACCAGTATAAGGTCGTATGTAATTAAAATTGGCTATTTCTGTGTAAATATGTTTTTTTATAACACGCAGAGCCTAGTATAATATTCTTAAACTAATTATTGATCATATAGTGCAAAAACACCAGTTGAAAATGTTTCACAAATCAATTATAACAATAATGTTCATAAAAATGTCTCTCCTGAAAAAATACATATTATGGTCTTACGACCTAATGCGTGGGAGGCGTCGATATTACCACCGAAACGCATTTTGATTTAGTCAAGACCATCAGCATCACAACTGGAGCTTGGCATTCAACAATAATTTACGATTAAACGAACTTAGCTGTACGTGAAGTTCAATCTTAATTATATTAGCAGCTTCATTCGAAGCGATTTAATTTACAATTTGTAGCTGTTTAGAGTTAGAGAAATAGCGAAATAAAATTAGAAGCATCTCTCAAGCAAGCAAGCTCTGTAGCATCAGCAAAGAGCTGCTGCACGCAGTAATGGCTACCGAAGTATTCAATGCATATGATACTTAAAGTATGGTTTTATAAAACCGATGAATAAATTTCATCACTCTTTTAAACATACGTAGTATTCTCTATATGAGCATAAGCATAAAGATCTGGCAAGACAGATATTATGATAAAATGAATAAAATAGGATGTAATGTATTAATTTTAAATGGTTTTATTAATTGTGTCGGTGCTTGCAATGACTATTTATATCATGATTAAATTTTAATATATTTAATTTCATTGATTAAAAGTTTGCACTCTATGCACATTAACAAGTGCCATAGGGTCACAATCTTTTTCGATAAAGATCCTTTTTTTTTATCGTCGGGAAATTCATTTACGCATACCACCTGATCCCCCAGGTGGTGACGTGGGGCTCACCGGCTAGAAGAGCCGGTACTACCCACTTAAACCCGACATCCCTTCCCCCCGCCTTAGTGGGACGCCGCAGGATCGCTTGCGCATAACTATTACGGCGCCCCGGTGGCAGGTCTGCCTAAATACTAGGCAGACCACCAAACCAATGGGGCTGCTCGCGTCTCTTCAAGTAAATAGACCAATTCCTGGACCATCTAACTCGGGCTCTGGCTTCTCCTCGACCTTGCCACCGGAAGTGCAAAATTTAATTTCGGTGACATGCGATCGTACTGCAGCTGATTTAACTAAATCAAAATTTAATGGTAAAACGTGTGTGCGCTCATTCATACAGCGCGTTGATGAGTTTATTGTTGCACGAGACATAATCCCTTCAAAAATATAAGCTTTCGCTACAGAAATATTTCAGGATGACGCTCTTCACTGGTACCGTTCGGTAAAACACAAAATATTATCTTGGTCTGAGCTCGCTTCTAAACTCAAGGAAGATTTTGATCAGTCGGATTACGATTACCGCTTAAAATCAGAAATTCGTTCGCGCACTCAAGGGGAACGCGAGAACATAACCATTTATCTCTCGATTATGAGTGGAATGTTCTCCCGTCTTTCTAAACCTCTTACCGAGGCGGAACAACTAGAGATCTTGCTTCATAATATAAGGCCTTGTTATGCCAGCACACTAGCCGCATCAGTGACTTAGATTGACACCATAGATGTCTTACGCACACTTTGTCGTAATTATGAGATTGTTCACTCCAGACTTTTACAATTTCACGAGCCTCCCGGGGTGAATTTTGAAACCGTTGCACCTGAATTTGCGTACTCTAAAGAGGCAAATGAAGACCCTAACAGATTTGTCACAAATACAAATAAACAAATTTTTTTAAATAAAAATAATTATAGTAAAGGTCACTTTTCAAAAAATCATAACTTTAATCAACTAAATTATAACAAAAATCAACAGCACAGTCCCAATAAAAATCAACATCAAAATTTTATACACTCAGTTCATACAAATAAACAACAACCATACTGCCCTAGGTGTCGCAGTAACTCACATCACATCCGACAATGTAAAGCAAGTCGCGACGTATTTTGTTTCAAATGCGGATTAAAGGATGTAAAGACACCTGAGTGTCCAGTATGTAATAAAAATAATAACTTAAAAAAACTAGATGAGCAGAATTGTAGAAATTTCATTAAGGAAGACTGGGAAACTTGGCTTTCATTTACTTCTACTTATAGAATATCTACAATTCTGCATACGAAACCCACAAATGACTCTAGACCTTATGTAAATATTAAAATTAACAATGTCGACGCTTGTGGTCTACTCGATTCTGGTGCTGCAGTAACAATTTTAGGTAACAATTCCCATTTACATTTTGTTGATTGCACCTTGCAACAGGATGATAATTTATCAATGGTAGCCGCCGGCGGACAATCACTGAGGAGTATCGGTTATATGTATTTACCAGTTACTTTCGAAGGCCAATTACATGTAATTAAGGCATATGTGGTCCCTGAAGTAGAAACACCTATTATATTAGGCATTGACTTTTGGCGTATTTTCCAAATTTGTCCCAAATATTTAGGTAGTATCACAATGTCAAAGAACTCTTTAGCTGAGGTGAGATTAAATAACTCGCAAACTTTCATTAATTCATACAACCAATTAGAAGCATCGCAAAAGTCAATAGCAGACAATATTATGGCTCAATTTAAATCTATATCTATAGAGGAGAAAGGTCTGGGTAGAACCAAATTGATCACCCATAGAATAGACACTGGAGACGCTCAGCCTATAAGGCAGCGTTATTATAGAATGTCTCCAGAGAAGCAGCGCATTTTATTAGAACAGGTCGATGAAATGTTAGCGCTCGATGTTATTGAACCTTGTGAGAGTGCGTGGTCTTCTCCAGTTCTTATCGTAACTAAAAAGAATGGACAGCCGAGATTTTGTCTTGATAGTCGGAAGCTCAACGCTGTAACGAAGAAAGATGCCTATAATTTGCCCTATGTCTCAGAGATTCTGGACAATTTACGCGACGCAAAGTACCTTTCGAAAGCTTTCTGGTAGATTCCGATAGAACCAAAGGATCGCGATAAGACTGCCTTTTATGTACCAGGACGAGGCAGCTTACGGTTCAAAACCACTGCTTTTGGTCTGACAAATGCACCAGCCACCCAGCAGCGCTTAGTAGACTTACTTTTCAGCGACATGGAGGGGAAAACTTTTGCGTATTTGGATGATATCATAATTATAGGCTCAACCTTCGAAGAACACGTGTCTTATCTGCTGCGTGTCCTAGAGAAATTAAAACAGGCCAATCTAACAGTAAATTTCGAAAAGTGTAATTTCTTCAGAAACGAACTTAAGTACCTAGGATACGTAGTAGATGCTCGTGGTCTACACACGGATCCAGAAAAGGTACAAGCAATTTTAAATTTTCCGGTTCCCACAAGCAAAATGGAACTGAAACGCTTTCTCGGTACCGCTACTTGGTACCGACGTTTCGTTCCTAATTTTAGTACAATAGCTGGCCCACTTAATAAACTAACATCTAACAAAAAAAGGTCACCTCCTTTTCAGTGGACTCCAGAAGCTGATGCATCTTTTAATGCTCTGAAGGAGTGTCTTGTCTCCGCACCAGTTCTCTCTTGCCCGGTGTACACTGAGCCCTTCCAGGTCCACACAGACGCTAGCATCTATGGTATTGGAGCTATGTTAACGCAGAATATTGACGGTAAAGAGCATCCTATTGCCTACATGAGTAGATCTCTTTCCGGCGCCGAGAAAAACTACAGTATCACAGAGAGGGAGACGCTTGCTGTGTTAGTCGCTCTCGAGCACTGGAGATGCTACCTTGAAAATGGCCTAAAATTTGTCGTATATACTGACCATTCTGCGTTGAAATGGTTTCTGTCATTAGACAATCCTACCGGAAGACTAGCGCGTTGGGGAGTAAGGTTATCTTCATTCAACTTTGAATTAAAGCACCGAAAGGGCGTTGATAATGTGATACCCGATGCTCTCTCACGAGCTGTTCCCATTTCGGCCATCTCTCTTTCAAATGCTATTTCCACTACTTCTGATGATTGGTACAAAAAAATATATAACGGATGTCTTAATAATCCTAATCACTATCCAAATTTTACTATTAAAAATAACTCCTTATTTCAGCTTTCTAAAAATAAATCAAATCTAACATCTGAATTCGCATGGAAAGAAGTCGTTCCTATTGAATTTCGCGAACAAATTGTAAGTGAGAACCATTCTGTGCCAACAGCTGGTCATCTCGGTATTTTTAAAACTTACAATCGTTTAGCATTATCCTATTACTGGCCTGGTATGCATGAAAGTGTTGTAAAATACGTAGGTTCTTGTTCGGTTTGTTTAGCTTACAAGTCGCAAAATCACACTACATTGGGAGAAATGGGTCGTCCAAAGCAGTGCTCACGCCCCTATCAAATGATTTCTGTTGACTTTGTAGGTCCTTTGCCTGTCACTCGTAAGCAAAATAGTTACATGCTTGTAGTAACCTGCTGCTTCACTAAATATTGTAACATCTTCCCGCTACGTCGCGCTACTGCAGATGCAGTCGTGAAAGTTTTAGAAGACTCAATATTTTTAGTTTATGGTATACCACAAACTATCTTTTTAGATAATGGCAGCCATTTTATTAGCTCAACTACTAAAGCTTTGTTTAAGAAATATAAAGTCCCTAATGTATATTACACACCCAGGTACACGCCCCAAATAAACTTAGTCGAACGCTACAACAAAACTATAGTCACCAGCCTATCTACCTTCGTTGAAAATGACCATAGGTCCTGGGACACTTACATTCCTCAGGTACAATTCGCAATCAATAATTCAGTAAACGAAGCGACTGGGTACACTCCCTCTTTCTTAGTGTACGGTAGGGGGTAAGTGTTATGCGGTTCGCACTATACAGACTCTGACTTAGGTGACGAAGTTTTGTTCTTGCCACGCGACGTATACGCTGAGAACTTAGGTTGTCTGTCTCATCAATATTCAATGATGTGCAAGCATCATTGTGGAATGCACATGTGAAGAATACCACACACTATAATTTGCGCAGAAAACCAGCTGAATACAACGTAGGCGACGAAGTCTTTAAGCGTACATACATATTGAGCGATAAAGACAAATATTTCAGTAAAAAGTTGGCTCTAAAATACATTAAATGTCGAGTAAGTGAAAAACGATCACCACTTGTATATGTACTAGAAGATATGTCCGGAAACAACCTAGGCGTTTGGCATATCAAGGATCTAAAGCTCTTTGGTAATAATAATAATAAATAAAAGGAATCCTCTATAACATCTTGTTCTTTTAGCATGAGTCACTAGCTTTATAATAACTACTGACTTTAAGTTTGATAGGATGCGCCAATGGCGTAAATAATGCTGTTGATGCTTTTATGTTTTTTTGGTTTGGAATGATAGAATGAAAGTTGAAGAATGTATGAGAAATGCTAGGAGCAGTCTAAAGCGGGTTTTATCTCAGGACAAAACCCTTTTCCAGACGAGGAGGGGTATGTGTAACGTTATATGTACATAATTCATAATATTACCCTAAAATACACTTAAATTTAATATTTACAATACCTAAAACTAATTAAAATAACTATTAAATTAAATCCTACATTAAAACAAACTAAGTATAAAACACAATTTTATTATAACTTATTTTTTTTTACAAAGTATAATAATATGTTAAATTTATTTCTCAAGCGGCATTTGTATACTCGCGCGATGTAACATTTTAGCGTTCCAAGTAAATCTTTTGTCTTCGTTAAGTTAAATACTGCAGTACCGGTCGCCGCCACTCATTATTCATTTTGCTTTGCATCTAATTAGTTTAAGTGAACGCACGTCACAATAATTTTTTACGGTCTCTAATTCGTGTCTTTATCATATAAAAAACTCGTAACCGTAATATATTTATAATTTTTCGTGATCGTCGCTAAGCGTTCCTCGAATATTTTTTAATACTATATATAGAGAGTGTTGATCGCCCCTAAACTGGGTAAGTGGTATATTTAATGTAACAGGCAATTAGAATAGTTATTATTGCTAGTAATCATTTAAAACTTATATTTGTGTTCAACAGTAATTCTTAATAGTAATGTAAATTGATTTTACATAGAAATGTTATAAAAAGATTGCATCATTTTTTTAATTCCACCCTCAGCTTTTAATAATTTTTTAATATTCGTAAATTTCTTTATAAATTAACTTATTTCTCGAAATTGTAATCTCCGTTTCTGATTGTCATGATTCCACGGCACTACTACTACAATTTAGGTGCTTTTCTTTTATAACGCAGTGCCGTGGATGTGTGCTATATGTACTGGACCGCTTGTAATTGTATTTTGATGGCGCGTTCCAGGGTTCAACGCTCGGGCTACCAATTTGGCCGGTATACCCTCACGCCCTTTATGTTTTTCTACTTTCACCACCACGACGTGAATACTCTCCGCCGGGTTTGGTTACCCATTTCTGCCGCATCCAGCCGACAGCGGATTCCAGAACGTAGCTCCCGGGATCACCATCTTTACGGCGTGACGCAGGAGAGTACCTGAACCGACTTAACAAAGGAACTTGTGTGGGTTAAGTGCTAGACCCCACCCGTTAGTATATTTTTTTCTCTCTCTCCACCGGGTCGAGATTATTTCGATAAATTAAATTTATTTGCATGGGACTCGGTCTTTTCATTTCCGACCACGCCCGTGACAGGCTAAGTAATTAAAGCCTACCTATTAAATACATCGACACTGTCGTAGAATAAAATCGGATCTACAAAATAGTTACTTTACAGGAGAGGCGTTTAAAGTTTTGAAGTCACATTTTTAACCATAATTTTTCTCCTATGTAATTAATTGAAAAAAAATTTAGGAATAGCTTTTTGTCTTTTATTAAGAGTTATTACTAGATAATAATAATAACTTTTTATTTATAAAATAAAAAAAATGAGTTTGTATATTATAATCCGACGTTATATTACGTAACATAGGACATATGTTGTGACTTTCCGAAGTTGTTCGATGGAAAATTGTCCTACGTATATATACATGTCATGCTGTTCTGTGGAATTACCAAAAGGGATATTGATGTCGTATGTTTTTCTAGATAAATTAAAAATTACGTAGGTTCTAAAAAAACTTTTTATTGCTTATACACAAGGTATATCTATATAAGTAAAGAAATGAAAAATATAACCAATGATTATTTTTTATCCAAAATACAATTTGAAAATTGCACAAGCAAGGAATAAATCTAATTAAAAAATCTTGCCATTTGGTAGTTAAACTCTTAATATTAATTGTGCGACTCGTTTATGATCAGTCTCAATCGGTAACAAAAATACTACTAAATACTTTCGAAACTAACATGCTTTTAACTCATAACTGGCAAAGTGATATTATACCAACTATTGACCAATCCATAGCTGAATTTAACGAAAGTACGTCTAATGAAACCATTAAGCTTGTCCGCCCAGTTGAAATTAAGAAAATTATATATAGTTTAAATCCCCGTAAAGCCCCTGGACCTGATCACATCAGTAACATACTCATTAAAAATCTCCCACAAAAGTCTATTGTTCTCTTAACTAAAATATTTAATTCTTGCCTTATGCTTAATTATTTTCCAACTCCATGGAAAGTTGCGAAAGTTATTGCCATACATAAGCCGGGTAAGGATGCAACAGATCCCACCTGCTATCGCCCAATTAGTCTTTTACCCTGCCTTAGCAAGCTTTTTGAAAAGATAATCCTTAAACGATTACTTCGTGTATCCGAACATCATCTCATCGATGTGCAATTTGGGTTTCGACGAGGCCATTCCACAGTCCAACAACTTGCCAGAGTTGCTGAAACTATTTCCCATAATTTAAGTTTAAAACAATCAACGGGTATGTTTCTATTAGACATAGAAAAAGCTTTTGATACTGTCTGGCACAATGCCTTACTTCATAAACTCATAAGACTTGGGCTGCCTTTTCCGCTTATAAAAATCATCCAGTCATACTTAAATGATCGCAGTTTTCGAGTCCACATCAATAGTTACTCATCTATCTCAAAACCAATACCCGCAGGGGTGCCACAGGGCTCAATATTAGGACCATTTTTATTTCTTCTCTACCTAAACGACATCCCGGTTCAACCACGGACAAGTTTAGCCTGTTTTGCAGATGACACAGCCTCTTTTACTACCTCCTCAGATATAAACTTGATAATAGATCGACTTCAACTCTCCATTGATCAACTTCTATTCTATTTCCATAAATGAAAGCTTAAAATAAATGCACCTAAGACAGAAGCTATTCTATTTACTAGAAAGCGAACTTTACCATCTCGAACGCTGAAAATTGGAGGGTATACTATACCTTGGAGCAAAACAGTTAAATATCTTGGCTTAAAGCTCGACAGTAAGCTCAACTGGACCGAAAACACTTGTACTCTACGACTTAAAGGTATTAAAGCATTAAATGCCCTAAATCCAATCTTAAATAGGCGCTCATGTCTAAGTAGTAGCACAAATCTACGTATTTATTGCACCCTGGTACGTCCATGCATTACCTACGCATGCCCTGTTTGGAGCGGCACTTGCAAAACGAACATTAAAAAGCTACAGACTTTACAAAATAAAGCTATCAAATATGCCTTTAATACTCCCTTTCGCACTAATCTCCACAAGTTACATTATCAAATAGGTCTTCCAACAATTGATGTTTATATTTATAAATTATCCGAAAAGTTCTATATCCATCAAAATACTAACCACAAAAACAAACTAATAAATAATATATGTAAAAGTCGTAAAAATAATCTTCCTTATGTCGATAAATATAATCGATACAAATTGCCGCATCACTTATTCCTAGACTATGAACCATTTGTATAGGAACATTCGTCAACACAGGCGCGTGTGCTCTTGCCGCTGCCGCGAGTGCTATTCCCGATCGCATTACCGTGTGATATAAGATCGGAAATGGCGCGCGCGCCGCGGTGCGGGCTCACTCGCCTGCGTGTGCGATAGATAACATGTTACGTTCTTGTTGCTTACTGCTGACTGCTTTTAGTTGGTATTTTATTTACATCTACCAACCACGGTTTATTTTTCTTTGTATAAAATTATGATATAAATGTAATCGCTTTTCTAAAGCCTACATACTTTAAATGATATACTGTTCAATTATTAATAAAAATTATTTATATGCACATGTTACCTTTTGCTATAAGTTTTATATAAGTCTGTGTACTTGTTAAACAAATATAATAGTATTTAATATGTACTTCTAGGATTAAATTTACACTAGAAATGTACTTAATTTAATAATTTATGTGGATTAAATAAAGAAATTTAAAAATAAATAAATCGGTAACAAAATAAATCAGTCAAATCACAAAATTTCAAAATACTAAAAATCTAAGACTGTTTAACAAATATGAGATCTCAGAAATAATAACATTTTAAATATCTATATCAACAACAGATATGAGTAGGTCTTTAGCCATATATAATTATTAGATAAATATTAAATATAACTTAATGTTTATACTACGAATATGATTGAGCAGGTACTTAATATTCACTTCACAATAAAAAATAAAATAAATATTTCAAAAACTAGTAGTAACAAAAAATACTTTTCTTCAAAATTATCTCAGATCTGTTTAAATCCTTCAGAAATATTTAGTTTTAAAATAATGTATTTTCTTAAACAAAACTATCAAATAAAATGAAATGTCTAATGACATTTCATTTTATTTGATTGAGATTAATTTATTAATTAACAACATAATAATAAAAAATCACTTATAATCAAATGGTAGGGATTTGAAATAAATGCTATGTTCAGAAATGATTACACCGGTTTTGCACATGTGAACAAGATCATTATATTTATCTTTCGATATTTTATACAAGCTGTTAGAAATAGGTTTTAAATCAGGTAGAGCTGACGATGAGTTTCTGGTTCTAGATCCAATGACCAGACATATTATAACCACTTTCATTGAGATCATATGCATAATATTATAATTAAGTGGGATCTTTTTTTTTGACATGGACTATCTGATTCCATAGAATTTAGATGAAATCTTAACTAAAGTGTTTGGAAACAATATCTCTATATATACGTTCGATTGAAGCCCTCTTAACATATTTTGTAGGATTAAAACATTCTTTGTATAATAGAAACATACATCCAATACTACGATTACCGTCCAAGTATAGCTTGATCGATCTCTTCCTAACGTAATGAGATAAAAGAATTGACGTGATCATAGACACTTTTTTTCGCTTTTAGAAGAAGAAGCTATTGGTAAGTTGTACTTATAAGTAAATTTACGTAAATTAAGTTGATCTGTGTTAAGACATCGATGCTTATTTACTTCTAAATAAAATTTAACCACAAATCCTTACTGTTTCTCATTGTTACCAAGATTCCAAAATCTTTTAAAACAATAGTCTTTGTTCATTAGTAATTTTCTCACTACATTTATAACGCATACCCATAACCTTTTTCATCAAGAACTTTACCCCTCTTTGACACATATTTTTACCTGAATTCATTAAGCTTTTTCTTTTTACATTGGACCATGATACTCTATTTTTGTTCTTTTTTTTCGTCCTGGAGACAGTACTGAATTGGTATCTAATTCGGAAAAAGAACTTATTCCACTTACAGTACTAGGTGAAGATGGTACTGGGCTATCCAGTGGTCGTATAAAGCACAAAATAAGTCATTACATGTCTTGTGACTATTAGTCAGTAATGGTATGGGAGTAAGAATTATTAAGGGTGACGTAGGTGTAGGTTTTCAACTTCTTCGATGACCACAGAAGGAGAAGCCTCAAAACATGGTATTGGTATCTTCTATACCAAATGGTGTCAAGTCTTTAACTAAATTTCGATCTTCATCGCCATCTGCAAATGCTTTCTGCGCTATTTCCCTTAATTGGTTGACTATGATTTTCGCTCCAGGGAGTAAAGGTGATTCTGGTTTTTCAACTCCAAGACCTGCAACATAGTAAAATATTTAAAGATATTGCAAAATAAGACAGAAAATTCTCAAATAAAAAGATCTAGTCATTTATATATCTATAATTAGCATTCAAACATGCTGAACAAAATCCTATATAATTTTATGCCGAAGAACATAGTTAGTTCTTAATACGCTACGTCAAAAATGTGTAAGATTTCCGAAGAATAACGCCGTAAGTATTCAAACAATCTGTATAATTGAAATGAGTTTGGGAGAAAAACGAAAAAAGGAAACATACGACGTCAAAAATATCCGATACCATAACATAAGTAAATAAAGAATTTAAATAAAGTACATAAAGAAAACATCATCAAAATATATTTTTATTAAATAAATTTATTTTTTTTTCATTTCCGTAGAACAACGTCGATTGTTAAGTTATGACACGGATTTTGAATAATTCTATATAAAATGTTAGCCAATCGTTTTTTAGTATGAAAAAAATAATAAAAGGCATTTATATCCATAAAAGTAAATATTTATAATAATGGCTTACCTTCGTTGTTCGTATTTTCGATTGAATTACTTAAAATGCTGAAGTCCTGCCCGGCGTAATAGTCACTTATTTCTTCATTATCTATCACTAACTTTAATATTTTTTATGACCAAGACATTTTTAAGCTGTTTTTGTATTAAAAACTTTAAAAATATTGTAATAATACGCTAATGTAGAATCTACTTTTGGTTTCGGAGCGTTTTGAAAATTATTTATACTAACTTAAAATTAAATTAAGGAAAAAAATAAAACTAAATGTGAGACATGTAGCCGATTTGAGGCTCCTTTAATGTCTAAACACATACTCGGCCGGCGGATGCCGGGTGGGCCGACTAGACGCTGAGTTTGCGTCTCTCTTATTCTATGTAAATCTTAATCTAAAGCGGATGGACGAGGTGTAACCATAACTATCTATCATGTGTTGTTGTTAAATATGACCGGCTTTCCGTCGAACATCACCGCTAGTGACGATCGCCGCGCAGGGCGCGGCTTACGCGGAGCGATAACAACCGAGCGACAGTGGCGCTATTGAACTCGCGACGATTTTCATGGGAACAATTTTGAAATAATACTTTGTTCAATTGAATATTTCCGAAAGTACTACGAATATTTAAATTTTTCTTGAATATATCAATAGTTTATTATTAATTAAAGCTAATTCTGTAAAAAAATCAATTTCGTTGTATTATCATATCCGACATTGTTCTACGGCAGTGTCGATTTAGTAGCATTCGAGGAGATATTCATGGACTTGAGAATGGCAAGTAGAATATCGAAGTCTACAGTATTAAATGCATTAGAGAAATCCAGCAGGGCGAGGATGGTAATTTGCTGATTGTCGAATCCGTGTCGAATATCATCACAGACCTTATTAAGTACAGTAACAGTGCTGTGCCCAGGGCGGAAGCCAGACTGGAAAGGAGATAGGATGTTATCATTATTCAAGTGTAGGTATAATTGCTGATGGACTATACGTTCGAGGACTTTAGATAAGAAAGGAAGTATGGAAATTGGTCGGTAGTGTGAGAAGGATGTAGGGTTAGATGTTTTCGGTATAGGGATCACTAGTGAAAGTCGCCAGACATCAGGGAATTCATTATAGTTTAGAGAATGGTTAAAGATATGACATAGGATAGGAAGAACAGTATTAAGGCTTAATAAAATCATTTTTCTGCTGACGTTATCGTTACCAATAGCATCAGATTTAATGCCTATCACATGTTTGTGTATTTCTGCAGGTGTAATATTCGTGAAGTGGAAGGAAGTAATAGCCTTCTATAGTTAGTCGTGATGGAGTGACAAGGATTGCAGGGTACTCGATTTAATGCTACTGGGTAATGCATCAACGGTTGTAAAATATTTATTTAAGGAATCTAAATCGGTACAGTTGCTTAAGAAAGATGCATATTTGGCACGCCTACTTCCAATCCCCATAGCATCTAAAAATTTCCATGTGTAAGCGGAATTGTTACTGTCAACTGATGAGCAAATATAAGCACGCCTGGCGTCTCTGCAAGTCTTATTGCATCGGTTCCGCAGTGTTTTGTACCGTTGGAGGTTTTTCTCAGTGGGATTTATTTTATATTTAGACTTTGCAGCGTTACGCTTAGCCATGAGCAACTTTATATCTTGTGTTAGCCACGGTGCTGGAAGATGTTTAAGTTTTATTGGTCGGAGTGGTGCGTGGATGTCAAAGAGTTCAGTGATGATTGAGTTAAAAATGCTGATCTTATCATTTACTGTTGAAGCATTAAATATGCATTCCCAGTCAATATGACTAAGATCCTGCATAAATTTATCGTGATTGAAATTATTAAAGCACCTTCTCATCACTACTGTAGGCTTGATTCTAGGTGGTCGGATTTTGTATGACAAGTAAATGAGGTCATGATACGAGAATGCCTCAGCACACATTTGACCATAAGTGGCAACACGTTCCGTTGATGAAACTATCATAAGATCCAATAGGGATGGAGAGCAGTTAGGAAACAGGTGGGTAGCATTCGTGGAAAGAAAGTTGAGGTTCGTATTGTCGATAATGGCTTTTAGTCGATTTGCGAGCGAGTCCTTCTTAATTAAACATGTGTTGAAATCACCCATAATTATGGTGTGGTCAACACTTGAAACATATTTTTCCAAAAGAGCTTCAAAAGAATCAAAATAATTTACATGTAAGTTAGGACTATAGAAAACACCGAGGAGAACCTTAAGGGTACCAAACAAAACTTCTATAAAAATATGCTCAGCAGAAGTGGAGTACACAGATGGTGATTTATCTAGAATTGAAAAAGGAATGTGACTACGGAGGTATATAGCAACTCCGCCTCCCCCCTTCTCAGTTCTGTCATTCCGTATTAGGTGAAAACCTGGCAAAGCATACGCAGTTGAGGGTAAGCAAGGCTCCAGAAAAGTTTCCGAAACTAGAACAGCATGGACATTCTTTACATCAAAAGAATCTAGTAAATCTGGGTAGTGAGCGGGTATACTTTGCGCGTTTAAATGAACGACGTTAAAAAATTTTGACAAGTCGCCAAAAGTGTTTTCTAGAGAGGTGTTAAGAGGTATAGAAACGCTATGAAAACTGCCGTCAGATGATGTTGTATCGCATTGATAAAATATATCACTATGTGAACTGCCATTACTAATACTGTCATCAGTAATCATTAAAAAAAAAGCAAATAAGCTAAATAAGTACAATATACAATAATAATTTATAACTATAAAATGTAACAATATAACTATAAATAAGTAATATGCCTATAAATGTAAATATATAGATAAATAATTAAAATATAATTAAGATAAAATAATTATAAAATAAAAATAAAGTAATATAGTATAATATATAGTAATAGATAAGATGTAAAACTTAGTGTATACAACTAAATAACAATTAATCCTTTCACCCACCAGCAGAAAGAAGTAGCAAGAAACTAATAATACAGACAATATGAAAGAAATAAAAATAAAAAAGAACAAAATAACAACAATTATTACAATATTAAAAAACAAAGATAAGAATTAGCATTAATAAATTAAAAAAAAAAACAAATTTTAAAGATAATAAAGAAAAAGATATAGTCCCATGACACAGATACAAAAGATAACAACATGAAACGAAACGTTAAAATTTGACAGGTGACATTTTACAGAAAGAAAAATTGATACAAAACACGAAGGTATAAAAGTAAACAAAAGCAGATCTACCGACTAAATTATGTTTAAAGGACTTAAATACTAATATACTATAAAAATACTTAAATAAATATAGAAATAAGGCCATATTGGTAATAATCAATAATCATATTTTAGTCATGCAGAGTTATAAGGATATACAAGTGAACTGTGTTACTTTTTGATGGTTCGTTTCGTCCTAATGTTGGGGAGTTTGCCTGTGTTGCTGGGGCCAGAGGAAACACGAGGAAAGCTGGAGGTCGACATTGGTGCGTCATGGGGCAAAGGAGAAATGGCGTTAAGTTCAGCCACCGTGAAAATGCGACTTTGCGAACCGTCAGGCCCCACAACCACCACGTATCCATCTTTTGTCCAGCACTTCGAAACTCCCAAACGTTCTCGGGCTACCACGAACGTGCTATGCCTTTCCTTGGTAAGGAACTCTGACAGAGTTATCCCAGTATTCTTAAAGCCTGACTTAGAATACCAAATTTTGTTCCGGAGAGATAAATCTTTAAACTTAACAAGGACTGCTCTAGGTTTATCTGATTTAGAATGCCCTAAGCGGTGACAATAACTAAAAGCATCTTCATTAAGAGGGATATTTAAGTTCTCAGAGATTATTTTAGTTGTAACTTGAGAAATTTTTTCATTATTACTCTTTTTAACACCATGGACTAATAAAATTTTCATCTTGTTTTCTAGAGAGAACATCAAGCTGCTTCTGGAGGCCTTCTAATGCAGTCAAGACGAAACTTCTAAAAGTGCTAAATTCGGTAGCAATAGTAGTAGTTGGGCTTGTAGCTGAAGCCGAAGAAGTCTGGAGCTGTTTTTGAAACTCTGCCATTTTTGAGTTGAAATGTTCACTGAGCTCAGCAATTGTGTGCTTCATGGACTCCATTTTGTTTTTTTCTTTTTTTAATTTTTAATATATACTATACTTGTGTTGGTGTTTTATTTATAATTTCTGCTAATAAGTGCACAAATGTCTGTTTATTATAGAGGAAAGTTAAGCTGGTAGGTTTAAGGTTTATTTACTAGCACATATCACTATTTATCTCTTATATTTTATTTTTAAATACTATAAAATATAGAGCACTCAAAAACATATGTTACTAGTTTGCACCTACCCACAAGAAAAAGAAGAAGCATGCTCCCGCTCTATGGTTATCGCCTGTGATCAAGAGGACCATGGCCAAGCGCGATAGGGCCAAAGCTAGGAACAAAAAGTACCCTTCAACTGAAAATCTCGACGCCTATAAAAAATTACGTAACATCTGCAACAGAATGTGTAGGGATTCCAAACGTCGCTATATTCATTCCACGATTCAGGATCTCTGTCAAGCGCAAGTCTGGAGATTCCTATCGTCACTGGGTGTGGGCAAGACCACAGAAACTTGTCAAAGTTCTGTGGATCTTAATGCTTTAAATTATCACTTTACCACTCCACCCATAACTTTAAATTCAGACATAAAAACTGCTACTCTCTCATTCTTATCCAGTCTTGCCCCCCTGACCTACCACCATTTGTCTTTAATCCAGTTTCAGTAGATGATATAAAGAAGTGTGTCCGCTCTATTTTAACAAAAGCCATTGGTAGTGACAACATCAGTCTTGACATGGTTCTTCCCGTACTAGAGGATATTGCACCTGTGATCTCCCACATCATTAATTTCTCACTCACACGCAATGTCTTCCCATCAGTGTGGAAGAAAGCCATCGTCATTCCACTGCCTAAAACCTCGAATCCTACCTGTCTCTCCCAATACCGTCCTATATCTATCCTTCCTATCCTATCGAAACTCATAAAATCATTGGCTCATAAACAACTTTACTCTTATCTGTCTCACCATAATCTTCTATGCTCTTACCAGTCCGGCTTTCGCTCTTCACACAGCACGGTGGGAGCCCTGCTGAATATTACGGAGGATATTCGTGGTGCAATGGATAACACCATGCTCACTGCGATGGTCTTGCTTGATTTTAGCAGTGCTTTCAACTCTGTTGACCTTGTCATCCTGATTGAAACTCTTCGTGCGGTCAACATTTCTCCTACTGTTTTAGACTGGTTTCACTCTTATCTCTTCGGACGACAGCAGTGCGTGAAAATCAACGATACATTATCGGATTGGTTAGATCTTACTGCTGGTGTCCCTCAAGGCGGCGTACTTTCCCCTTTGCTTTTTTCCATCTTCATTAATAACATTTCAAAAGTCATTTCTTCTCCCTTCCATCTGTATGCAGATGATTTACAGATATACCGACACTTTGAGCTGACCGAGTTGCATGACGCTATTGGTGCATTAAACTCGGACTTTGCTGAAGTCCAACTATGGGCTGAGTCTTTCGGCCTTCTTGTGAATCCCAGCAAATCACAGTGCATAATATTTGGCAGTAGTAGACTGAGGTGCAAAATCGACTGGACTTCAATACCTCAAGTCGAGTTTTCTGGTGTTCCAATCCCTTATCCTAACATCTGTGGAGGTGGGAGATGGCCAAGATGGCCGGATCTGTGTAGGTACTTAAAAAATAAACAAATAGTAAAAAAAAAACCACCCCCCGGGGGCCAAAAATGACAAAATCTCTAAAGTTTTGTGTGGGAGCTATATAAATAACTTGTGTCGTTGGAATCGTTATGAAATAACCTAACATATTCAAAGATTGGTTTATTCTAGTTTTATGCAATATATTAGTAAATCGACCCTGAAGTCAGGGTACACCAATCTTACCAAAAATCTACCTTAAAATCTTTATAACTTAAAAATAGAACCATTATTTCAAATTTTATTATTCTCATTTTATAACTAACTACATTATCTCACATTTATAACAAAAAAGAACACACCTCCCCATATATTTTTTTCACCACACAAGGGTAGCAAAACAATAACCTGTTTTTTATTACCCGCGCGCGCGCCATAAAAAAAAAATATTTAACCTTCGATACCGAAAACAATGTAACTCGAGTGGCTTAGGCTAATAACTTTTTATATAATAAGGAGCACGTACTTATAAAAGACGGCGTTTCAAGCGTTTGAAGTGTTTAGTTTACGATGATTCAAACTATAAACAAAGACCTTGAGATTTAGAGATAAGAAAACGGCCTCTCAAATTACGGCAATTATTTATAAATTCTTGGCATTGTTTATAAACACTAATGAATATTCTGAAATATGATTATAATAACAAATCGTTAAGCGCAATAAAAAGATAAGCTTCACTAGTCAAATATTTCTAATATAAACAAATTAAATACCCCGTCTGTGTAGACATCTTTTAAAGCACGGTACCTATTTTTTTATTTCAATAATACTATTTTTTTTAAGTTTGTTTTTAAGTTAAATGCTTAGTAGAAATAATAACAATAATAGGCTACGTATATAATATATTATATAAAACGTATATATTATACAACGTTTATAATAAAGATAATAAAACATCTCGACGAGAATGACGCCATTTTGCCTGGCAAAATGGCGGCGATGTTTGTTAAAATAGTACTTTTCTATACGAAATTTTATTTAACTGTTCTTTAAAAGCAATTAAAACTGTTCATTACTTACCCAGTCACAATGTAAATCCATTTTATGATCACTTTCACTGCACTACACAATATATATTTACACAAAGCACTCGCAAACAATGCGCACGGGTCGTGCGCTGTCGGGCGTTTCAACGGAACTGAGGGGCCGACGTTAGCCGATTATATCTCGATGTAGATGTATTTTATGAACGTCGTCTAATGTTTAACGCTATCCTTGTTTCTTTAAGTACACTTTGTGCAAGTATGAGCAGAATAGAAATAGTCTACGGCTTTAATTAAAGAAAAATGAATCGTATGACAGTAGAAATAAGATCAGACTTAATAAGTCTGCGTCACAGATGAAGGGTGACTACGCTGATGTGTGCTATTTGGATGTGACTGAGGAGCAACTTGACAAACTAGAGCGTCTCCAGAATCTAGCTATTCGCTTTATTTTTGGCTTGCGCAAGCATGACCATGTATCAAACTTTCGTGCTCAACTTAAATGGCTCCCAATCCGACTTCGCCGTGATATGCACATCCTTTCCTTCCTCTTTGTCGCGGCTAACCCCATCTAGCTTGTACATAAGGCAACTGCCTATGGAACTTGAAGTAGTTGCCACCGTTGGCCGTTGTGTGGTGCTACGGTGATTTTCCCGGTGTCTATTTTTTGTGTGTAACATCATAGACAAGTCATAGACATTAATTAGATAGTTACAAGTGGAAATTCAAATATTTCATTCTCTTTGTTAACTCGTAACGCTCCGAACATATTTTATTTACGAACCATTGTAAAACACGAAATTAAACGTAATTCGAAATAGTCAACGTTTTATTTGAAGACCGCCGTAGTTTTTGGCTGATCGTTGCTGCACCATAATTTGGTCTTCGAGACGGATTTACCAAGAAATTGGACTTCGTGCCGACTGGTCCTCGTCAAGGAAAATCGACGCAGCTACTTCTTCAGTCAACGGTCAGGTCTTATTTCCTTTCTACTCCTTTCCCTTAAACGTTTGAATTAAAAATCGTATCATTTACATTTCAGGCTAGTGACGTTTCTTTGCGATTCTTCATATAACCGTGAGTACCTTACATTATTCTTACACGTAGACCTCTAAGATGTCCACAGAAGATAAATTATCAGTGCTTTCGGCAGCTTCCCCCTCGGGAAAACGACCAAAAGATATTTCTGAACTCAAAAAACAGCGAGGTAATTTAAAAGGTCGGTTAACACAATTTAAAAAATATTTAGATTTTTTGCCTTCTAATTCTATATCTCAAGTTCAAGTTAAAGAAGTTAAATTTAGAATGCAAGCAGCTCAAGATCATTTTAATACTTTTAACGACATTCAAAATCAAATTGAGCTCATTTTACCCGAGTCGGAATATACAGCGAACTTTGAGTATATAGAATCTTTCCAATCATTATATTTTAAGGTGTGTTAAGATAGCAGTGAAAGGTAAGCAGAATCGTTCGAAACATATACGGTATTTTGTGGCTAATTTGTTGCTAATTAGTTGCTAAAACCCCGATTTTGTTGCTTTGTCCGATTTCGAAAAAAAGGAGTTACTGCTATCTTAACGTTAAGCTAGCAGTAAACTCAGCGGGACCGGCATGAATTAAATGCAATTATACATCAGTATTTGTTGCTAATTTGTTGCTGACAAATAGTGTAAAAAAATTTTAAAAAACCCTAGAATTGGCTAGACCTGGAGACCTGTAGCCGTATCCATGCTATCTTAACATGCAGTTTTTTTAACAAGACGATGGCATGGATTTTGTTGCTGGACGCAAATAACATCAGGACACCCCAGAGAGCCAGCAACAAAATAGAAACTAAAATTCTGCTACACCTGGAGACCTGTAGCCATGTCCATGCTACCTTAACATGCACTTTTTTTAACAAGACGGCGGCATGGATTTTGTTGCTCATCGTAAATAGCACCAGGAAACCCCAGAGAGCCAGCAACAAAATAGAAACTAAAAATCTGCTACACCTGGAGACCTGTAGCCGTGTTCATGCTATCTTAACATGTACATTTTTTATGAAAACGATGACATAGATTTTGTTGCTGGACGCAAATAACATCAGGACACCCCAGAGAGCCAGCAACAAAATAGAAACTGAAATTCTGCTACACCTGGAGACCTGTAGCCGTATTCATGCTATCTTAACATGCCCTTTTTCTATGAAAACGATGACATGGATTTTGTTGCTATTCACAAATAATATCAGAACACCCCAGAGAGCCAGCAACAAAATAGAAACTAAAAATCTGCTACACCTGGAAACCTGTAGCCGACTACAAGTGTTCGTGCTAACTTAACGTGCACTTTTTTTAACTAGACGGGGGCATGGATTTTGTTGCTCATCGTAAATAACACCAGGATACCCCAAAGAGCCAGGAACAAAATAGAAACTAAAAATCTGCTACACCTGGAGACCTGTAGCCGTGATCATGCTATCTTAACATGCAGTTTTTTTAAGAAAACCATGACATGGATTTTGTTCCTCATCGTAAATAACACCAGGACACTCCAGAGAGCCAGCAACAAAATAGAAACTGAAAATCTGCTACACCTGGAGACCTGTAGCCGTATCCATGCTACCTTAACATGCAGTTTTTTTAAGAAAACCATGACATGGATTTTGTTACTGGGCGGAAATCACATAAAAATACCGTAGAGAGCCAGCAACAAAATAGAAACTAAAAATCTGCTACACCTGGAGACCTGTAGCCATGTCCATGCTACCTTAACATGCACTTTTTTTAACAAGACGGCGGCATGGATTTTGTTGCTCATCGTAAATAGCACCAGGACACCCCAGAGAGCCAGCAACAAAATAGAAACTAAAAATCTGCTACACCTGGAGACCTGTAGCCATGTCCATGCTACTTTAACATGCACTTTTTTTAACAAGACGGCGGCATGGATTTTGTTGCTCATCGTAAATAGCACCAGGACACCCCAGAGAGCCAGCAACAAAATAGAAACTGAAAATCTGCTACACCTGGAGACCTGTAGCCGTATCCATGCTATCTTAACATGCAGTTTTTTTAAGAAAACCATGACATGGATTTTGTTGCTGGGTGGAAATCACATAAAAAGACCCCAGAGAGCCAGCAACAAAATAGAAACTAAAAATCTGCTACACCTGGAGACCTGTAGCCATGTCCATGCTAACTTTACATACACTTTTTTTAACAAGACGGTGGCATGGATTTTGTTGCTCAGCGTATATAACACCAGGACACTCCAGAGAGCCAGCAACAAAATAGAAACTGAAAATCTGCTACACCTGGAAACCTGTAGCCGACTACAAGTGTTCATGCTAACTTAACGTGCACTATTTTTAACAAGACGGCGGCATGGGCTTTGTTGCTAAATGCAAATAACATCAGGACAGATTTTTAGTTTCTATTTTGTTGCTGGCTCTCTGGGGTGTCCTGATGTTATTTGCAACTAGCAACAAAATCCATGCCGCCGTCTTGTTAAAAAAAAGTGCACGTTAAAATAGCATGAACACTTGTAGTCGGCTACAGGTTTCCAGGTGTAGCAGATTTTTAGTTTCTATTTTGTTGCTGGCTCTCTGGGGTGTCCTGGTATTATTTACGATGAGCAATAAAATCCATGCCGCCGTCTTGTTAAAAAAAGTGCACGTTAAGGTAGCATGGACATGGCTACAGGTCTCCAGGTGTAGCAGAATTTTAGTTTCTATTTTTTTGCTGGCTCTCTGGGGTGTCCTGATGTTATTTGCGTCCAGCAACAAAATCCATGCCATCGTCTTGTTAAAAAAACTGCATGTTAAGATAGCATGGATACGGCTACAGGTCTCCAGGTGTAGCAGATTTTCAGTTTCTATTTTGTTGCTGGCTCTCTGGGGTGTCCTGGTGTTATTTACGATGAGCAACAAAATCCATGCCGCCGTCTTGTTAAAAAAAGTGCATGTTAAGGTAGCATGGACATGGCTACAGGTCTCCAGGTGTAGCAGAATTTTAGTTTCTATTTTGTTGCTGGCTCTCTGGGGTGTCCTGATGTTATTTGCGTCCAGCAACAAAATCCATGCCATCGTCTTGTTAAAAAAACTGCATGTTAAGATAGCATGGATACGGCTACAGGTCTCCAGGTCTAGCCAATTCTAGGGTTTTTTCAATTTTTTTTACACTATTTGTCAGCAACAAATTAGCAACAAATACTGATGTATAATTGCATTTAATCCATGCCGGTCCCGCTGAGTTTACTGCTAGCTTAACGTTAAGATAGCAGTAACTCCTTTTTTTCGAAATCGGACAAAGCAACAAAATCGGGGTTTTAGCAACTAATTAGCAACAAATTAGCCACAAAATACCGTATATGTTTCGAACGATTCTGCTTACCTTTCACTGCTATCTTAACACACCTGGCGTTTACGTTTAAGCGAATATGACTATACAGTAATATACAAAAAGGGTAAAAGTAATACTAACGCGGACGCTCTCTCTAGAATAGAAATACACGCCGGGAGAAACAAATTCATTAATAGAAGAAATCGATGAATTAAATTCACTATTAGGCAATCCATCGTATACCTTACGCAGAGCATCAAATTCTTCTACGACATCTGCTCCTGAAAAATCAAATTCTTCAACAATTACCGCATCTCATCAATTTAACTCTTCTACATTAACGGCACACAGTAGTCACGAAACCCCTATTTTAGAAATACCGATTACTGATGAACCTCTTAATAAATTCCATAGACAAGTAATCTTTACTATAGTTGACGGTATAAAAAGAAAAGCTTCAGTATCAAAGCCTTTCGAAAAACACACTCGAATTAACATCCAGTCAAGTAAATCTAATTTAGAGGAAAATTTAGTTAACGCCGTAAAGGAATACATTAGTTCTAAAATTAAGACAGCAATTTTAGTTAATCCTACTGTTCGAGCGCCTGATGATGTTTTAAAGCAACGTATTTAAAACTACTCACAGTTAACTTTAACTTTTATTATTTTTTGTTGTACCGTGTGGGTCATTCGTAAATGAATATTCTTCTCATCAAGTTGTCCTGGTACGCGGTTTTATTTTTTCCTCCGTGTCCTGTCAAGTTCCGTACATGGTCCTTTATCGAGCGGATAGTGCTTATATGGATATTAATAAAAGTAATTGAAGATTATTTATCCAAATCAGCGATTGTTAACGACGGAAATAATTAATTAACATGGACATAGAATTGGCCGGTACTGAGAAGTAATGGAAAGATCGAGTACACATTATTTTCAACGGTGTTAAGTTTTATTTGTATAATATCATCACCCAACACTCAAACAGGTTGTATTTAATTTTATAATAAGTTTATATAAAAGGTTAGTACATTTTTCCCTGTGTTAACTTTTATTATAACTCATGCGTAGGTATTCGTATGTGTTAGAAATAATTTGTTAGTTAGTGTTAGATATTATTACAAGTTAGTAATTGTATATTAATTTAATTAACCCGTAGTGTACTTAAAGTTATAATTTGTTAAAGTTATATAATTATATTCCTGTTTTAAAAATAATTATTAAAGAATAAGGACAAAATAAAATAAAATAATAGTTTTTCATAGATTTCATAGATTTATTAATTGTATTTACATATAAACATAATAAATTGCCTATTTGTATTATTATATACAAATTAAAATAAATTGTTAACTTATTACATAGCACGTAGGTACCTCAAAGTTTTGTATAGTTAAGAATTTTATTACTTTATAAACTTGAAATTGTTATTATATACATTCCAGGTTGACATCACACGTTTCCCAGTATGTCCGAGGAAAGGGAGTTAATAAAGAAACGAGGAAGTTTTAAGGGTCGCTTAACTGCATTTATTAATTATCTTGATGCATTAAGTGACAATAAATTAAATAGTTGTGATGTTACCGAGTTACAATTGCGCATGAGCAAGATCGAATCTTTATATGAACAATACGATGAGGTACAGTTGCGTTTAGAATGTGTGGTTGATGATATAAAAATACAGTTGTCTGAGCGTTCTGAATTCGAGTCATTATATTATAAAGCCTTGTCTAGGTCTCAAGAATTATTAAAATTATATAATAAAGATAATGAATCGATTGCTAGTTCTAAAAGTACTCATGCCACTTTATTTTTTAAATATTTTAAATAAAACTATCTTTTCGGATTTTGTCGCGGATTTATTTGCATTTTTGTTTCCCGACGTTTCGAATGCTTTACAGCATCCATGGTCACGGGAGAGACTGAGGTGTTACATGTCTTGGAGGTATAGTTGTTACAGACAGCCTACCCACAATTAGCAAAATGAAAATTGCACCAATTACATTACAATATTTTTTAACTTTAAACATTTTTATAATTTTAATTATAATTGAATATGGAATATTATTTATTTAATTTTTGCTATTATTTTTATAATTATTACAATTTTAAAATATTAATTAGTAATCTATATTTAGTGTTGCCATTATTATATTTATAACCATAAAGAAAAATATAAAATATAGTGTTAATTATTTAAGCCATATAATTGTTCTATGTGTAATTTAAAAAGTTAAAGTTAATTAAGGATAATTATTTTAATTTAGTTTGCTATTATTTAAAAACAACTTACTAAGCAACACTATTACTATATACTTTTACAAATGAGAAATGAAAAATATTAATCTGATATGCTGTCATTTTGATCTACACAGTAAGAACTTACTACATCTACCTGTCTGTTATGTTTATATTCATTATTTGATTTTATTATATTAATAACAGGATCCCATGACGATGGTAGTACCCAGCCATCTTCCCTGTTGAAATTAGGATGTTTTTTAATTTCTATGGCTTCTCGAATCATTCTAGGGCGATATCGGTTTTCTTCCGCCAGGATTTGAGGTCTATCAAAGCGAATGTAATGGCTTGGGCGGTCCTGGCTATGTTTGCAGACAGCAGATGTTGTATTGCGACGGTGCTTCACATCAGCTATGTGTTCTTTGACCCGGGTTCTAATGGATCGCTTTGTTTGTCCGATGTAAGAGAGCCCACAATCACAATCAAGCTTGTAAACTCCTGCATCTTGTAGAGGGATGTGGCACTTGACAGGTGGTAAGAACTGACTAATTTTCTTTGGCGGCTTGAAGTAAGTTTTAATTGAAGCTCGCTTTTTAAAGTATTAAGAAAGTATTACTCATGCCACTATTCATAAGCCTATTAAGTTACCTACTATACAGTTAACAAAATTTAGCGGTTCATATAGTAACTGGTTGGAGTTTCGTGACACCTTTACTAGTCTCATCCATAATAACGACGAGATTGACGATATAAATAAATTTCATTATTTGCGTGCTTCCCTGGAAGGATCTGCTGCTGCTGTAATTCATTCGATTGAATTTTCTGCCAATAACTACACTGTGGCTTGGGATTTAATATGCGATCGTTTTAATAATAAAAGGTTATTAGTGCAAAATCATGTATCAGCGTTATTTAACATTGAAGTTATCACTAAAGAGTCTTCTCTAGCGTTAAAATATTTGATAGATCAATTAAATAAAAACTTGCGATCATTGGAATCCTTAGGCGAGCCTGTCAAACAATGGGACACCTTATTAATATATTTAGTTACTCGCAAGTTAGATCATAAATCTTATCGCGAATGGGAGGAATTTAAAGGGCACATAGACAAAGATAGTAAGATTACTTTCGATGTCTTCCTTCAATTCATTCGCACGCGCGCTGATTTAATTGAAACTTTGGAATTATCACGAAATAATGTTATCGTTACTAAATCACATTCTAAGGTAAAATCTATGGTAACGACACAAAGTTCTGGTAGTTTAAGCACTGAGTCTGTCACTAAACCTTGTCCAAATTGTAAAGGTGACCACAGTTTACGCGGCTGTTCACATTTCCTTTCATTAAGTAATGAAGCTCGTTTTAAATTACTGCCTAATTATAAAGTGTGCTACAACTGTTTTCGTACGGGCCATTTTGCAAATACTTGTAGAAAACCAGGTTGCAAATTATGCAAGCGAAAGCATAACACATTAATCCATATTTCCGATATTAAAGGTAATCGTAATGACATAATTGATAACATAGCTTTGTCTCCGTCAACGTCCGCTGCGTCTTCGATCGCCGTTAAGACTGGCCTCCCTAGAGTAAAAATGTTCCTTGAGACTGGCGGTGGCGCTAGCAACGTAGCTTTGTCTGCGAATATTTCATCTCCCCATAACGTCATACATAAACAGCGTGATGTGTTATTGTCAACTGCTTTAGTTAAATTATATGATAAAAATAATCATGAGCACATTGCGCGTGCGATACTCGATAGTGGTAGTACATCGAGTTTTATGACGGAGCGACTGTGTAAAAAGCTTAAATTAACCACTAGTCAGATAGATAGGTCGATTCTTGGGATAAATAACGCGACTTCTCGCGTAGGTAACACTTGTCAAGTAAAAATGACGTCACTGAATAACCATTATAAGACAAAGTTATTTTGTTTTGTGTTGCCATTAATCACAAGTAGTATGCCCTGTTATGAATTAGATTTATCTGATATTAATATTCCTTCTCATATTTGTCTAGCTGACCCCACCTTTTACAAGCCCTCAGATATTGATATTTTGGTGCGGATCTCTTTTGGGACTTGTTAGGCTCAGAGAGAATAAAGCTAGGTGCCGAGAGGTCTGTGTTATGTGAAACCAGGTTAGGCTGGATTGTTTCTGGCCCGATTACCTATAAGTCTGATAAATTATTATCAAATAAAATTAGTTGTAATTTTACTCGAACTAGTCCTTGTAACGGTTCTGAATTCGATTTAATTCGTCAAGATTTAATGCGATTTTGGAATCTTGAAGAGATTCAATTACAGTCCTCTGATTACTTACCAGAAGAAAGATTATGTGAGGATCATTTTATTAAAAATACAACACGCTTAAAGAATGGTCGTTTTTGTTTTTGTATCCCGTTAAAGCAGAATGCTTCTGTTTTAGGTAACTCATTTCAAAGGTCTTAAAAATGTTTACTTTCCCTTAAATACAAATTACAAACCCGACTTTATTATCGATTTATTTTCAACCCGATTTTAGCAAATTATATCACGAATGTCCGAATATGAAAAGTTAGGTCATATGTCGAAAAATAAAGATTTAAATTTAAACACAGTTAATTAATTATTTTTTACCGCATCATGAAGTACTACGCGAATGTAGTATTACTAAAAATCTTCGTGTGGTCTTCAATGCAAGTTGCCCTACTTCATCAGGAGTTTTTTTTTAATGATTTACAGATGGTAGGTCCTACGGTTTAGGATGATCTTCTCTCTATACTTCTTCGGTTTCGACAGCATAAGTATGTTTTGTCAGCTGATGTTGAAAAGATGTATAGACAGGTCGTAGTTCATCCATCTGATAGGCATTTGTAGCAGGTAGTTTGGCGTGAAAATATACATGATCCTGTTAAAGTGTTTAAATTAAACACCGTCACGTACGGTACGGCTAGCGCTCCATTTCTTGTAACGCGCTGTCTTAAACAGTTAAGTATTAAAACTGAAAATATACAGTAAAAAAACTGTACTTTTATAAATTTCAAACGTTTTTCAAATTATTTAGGTACGACTTATTCGTTGCGTAGCATATGTGTTGCGTTTTATTAAAATCTGCCGTAAGATCCCTGTAACTAATAACTTTTTATCAGAAAATGAACTACATGAAGCGTTAAATGTTATTATTATAAAATGTCAGGAGGAATTATTTCCAGAGTATAAATAATTTACTCATAAATAAACAAAGTTTACCTGCAACAACCCCATTACTTAAGTTTAATGTTTATTTAGATTCTAGTAAAATTATGCGTGTCGGTTTACGTTAGAAAATTTAAATTTCTTTTATGATAAAAAACACCCTATTATTATACAGTCCACTCATATTTTTACTAAATTATTATTTCATTATCAACATAAAACAAATTGATGCACACGGGACCGCCATTATTATTGGCCTCGATAAGAGAATCGTATTGGCCCATAAATGGCCAAAATTTAGCGAAGCCTTAGCTGTGTGCGCTGTTGTCGGATAAAAGGTAGTGTAGTCACACCATTAAATGGAAAATTTGCCTCAGCAGCGACTTCTTCCGGGAGGTTTTCCTTTCGAAAGTGTTGGCGTAGATGACGTTGGCCCTATAATGTGCGCTAGTCGGCAAGGCCGAGGTTATAGGCTAGTGAAGGTGTACATCGCGATATTTATTTGCTTCACTACTAAGGCCATCCACTTGGAACTAGTAGGTGATTTAAGTACTAATAAGTATTTATTGGCTTTATATCGATTCATTTCGCGTAGGGGAAAACTCATCAATATTTTCCGACAACGGTACCTCATTCGTAGGCGTGTACCATGAAATTTCAAAATTTCTTAAATTTAATTGCGATTCGTTGACTGAAAGTTTGGCAAATGATGGCATTAAAATGCATTTTATCCCCGCGTATACTCCTCATTTTGGCGGACTCTGGTAAGCGGGTGTAAAGTCGACGAAGTATCATCTCAAACGAGTGTTGGGAAATTGTAACCTTACTTTCAAAGAACTTAACACCACATTGATCCAAATTGAGGCGATATTGAACTCTCGCCCATTAACGCCAATGTCTTCTGATCCTGCAGACTATACACCTCTGACGCCTGGACATTTCCTTATTGGTCGAACGCTTACTTCACTACCACAGCGTGATTACCGGGACGATTCTGTCCATCATTTAACTCGTTTCCAAAGGATTGAGCAACTTCGCCAGCACTTTTGGGTTCGATGGAGCAAGGAGTTTGTTTCCGAACTACAACAGAGAACCAAATGGCGTTCCTGTAGAGATAAGTTGAAGCTGGGTTCCTTGGTAGTGGTTAAAGAGGATAACGTACCACCTCTTAAGTGGAAATTAGGAAGAATTGTTGCAGTGCATCCAGGATCAGATTCAATTGTTCGTGTGGCTGACATCAAGACGTCTGCTGGAGTAATAAGACGAGCTTTCAATAAAATTTGCCCGTTACCCGTAGCAGAGGCTGATTCTTGTTGAAAGATAATCTTTCAACGTCCGGGGGCATGTTCGAGCGCCTGATGATGTTTTAAAGCAACGTATTTAAAACTACTCACAGTTAACTTTAACTTTTATTATTTTTTGTTGTACCGTGTGGGTCATTCGTAAATGAATATTCTTCTCATCAAGTTGTCCTGGTACGCGGTTTTATTTTTTCCTCCGTGTCCTGTTAAGTCCCGTACACCTACTTTAGATATGTATACAATAATTCCAATTTTACAAAATAAATTTAAATCATCCGCAATGAATTTAGTCTTAGTAAAAACTGAAATAGAAAACGTTAAAGAATACCCTAGACGGCAGGAAATCATTCGTCATTATCATGAGGGTAAGACAAATCACCAAAGAATTAATGAAACCTATTTATCATTATCGCGAAATTACTTTTGGCCGAAAATGAAGGATCAAATAACTAAATTTATCACAGAATGTACTATATGCGGACAAGCCAAGTACGATCGAAATCCTGTCAGACCTCAATTTAACACGTTCACTGCATCATCATTTTGAAAGAACTTTCAGCTGGTGCTTTGGAGACCTAAAAGATCTCGAAACTAGCCTACCCTTTGGTGCATTAGAGACCTAATCAGTCTCCTAAAAATACAGTTTTGAAAATAATTTATATCTTCCAAAAAACTAATGACATATATTTTGAAGTTTTTGTGGATCAAGAGAGCCTATTGCTTTACATTTTGCTAGGTTCGCACGCAGTTATGACATAAGAATAAACTACAAATACCAAAAAAAAATTAGATATCGATTGTATCTCGTACCGCAACCGAAGATAGTTCAATATGTGTAGTAAGTAGTGATGGGAATAAAATAATATCTCAGTTGTCGATTGAAAAAGTTTTATTAAAGAAGTTTATTTATAAACTATGCAAAGTGTTTTTCATTAAAACATGGTAAGCACATTGATTATTTGCATTGCGCGCAAATGGTAACAATTTTTTTAGCTTTTTTTAGAAGCGTCAGTGCTGTTTAATGCGTGTCGTAATTTTTCATAACAAGCCACACAACGTCTTTTTTTGTCGCCACGTTGGAAAACATGATCTGTACATCTTCCTTCGGGGAATTCTGTAATAAAAAGCATTATATTTTCCAAAATTGTAATTATACTGGACGATGCAGCACTATAATCCGGCATTGATTTTTCATTCTTAGAAATCTCACCAAAATAAAAAATTTTTTTTAAATAATTAAATAAAATATATGAAATAAAATTTTTTTTACACTTTTTCGAAACGTGCGCGCAACCTCCCACGTCGACACTAGGACAACACTAAATCGATTCACACAGCGCCCGCGCCGCCCACCCTCCCTCTCTTGCGTCTACGAGGTGCACGATTCCACGAGTATCGACATGTCTCCTAACGCAAGGAATAAAAATAATTATACTACTGTGCGTTAGGGACCTAATCCATCTCTATTTATTTTTTTTATGTCCTCGAATTAACCTTTAAGTAGGAAGCAAATATGTATATTTGTCTTACTCATACTTAAAGAACTTTACACGTTAGAGCCTCCCGCAAGGAGTGAAACAACACGATTATAGTCAACGCACAATACCAAAGTCCTGCAAGAGATCTGATAGATCTCGTAATGCAGCGAACGTGTTAACGTTGTACCTCCAGCGACAAAACCATTTGAAATTATTCACATAGACTTACTGACAATACAAAATATCAAATACGTGACTTTCATAGACGTCTTTACCAAATACGGACAAGCTTATTACTTACGTGATGGTACAGCCGATAGTGTGTTACAAGCCCTTTTACAATATTGTACCCACCATGGCGTCCCTATGACTATTATTACTGACAATGGAACAGAATTTGCTAACCAATTATTTAACGAATTTACTAGACTTCACAAAATTAACCACCACAAAACCTTAACTCATTCTCCTAATGGCAACGGAAATATTGAAAAATTCCATTCGACTCTTCTTGAACATCTGCGACTTTTAAAATTACAACATAAAGACGAACCCATTGTAAACCTTATGCCTTACGCTTTAATTGCTTACAATAGTTCTATACACAGTTTCACGAGATGTAGACCCTTTGATTTGTTAAACGGACACTTTGACCCTAGAGACTGTCTTGACATTGACTTTACTCAAAAAATGTTACAGCAATACTTACAGACATAAAGAACAGATGAAAAAAGTATATGACATCGTTAATCAATCGTCCTTTAGTAACCGAACGACCCTTATCGAGAATAGGAATCAGACACGCAAACCTAAGATAGAATATGCGCCCGATCAGCAGATCTCTTTGTAAGGAACCCATTGGCTGAAAGACAAAAAACAGCCCCAAGATATACACAGGACACTGTCCTTGCCGATTTACCTATACATATTTACACTAAAAAGAAACGTCGCCCTATAGCAAAGTCGCGACTAAAGCGAATCCCTAAAGCAGCGAATTTGTTACAGAATCCTGGTGCTCATGATACTACCCCTGGTACATCTTCAGGAAATTAAATTCGAGAGTCTTGATGATGGACCTGGAATACTTCCCTACAAACTTGGACCGATGAAAACAACGACACATTACAAAAATCAATTACCTAATAACACTTATTCAGTGTATGAAATTCAAATAAATTACTTGCTCAACAAATTAGATGACATACTCGTATTATATCAAATTAAATCCTTACAACCCACCAGGTCTAAAAGAGGGATTATTGATGGACTCGGAACAGTTATAAAAAGTATTACAGGAAACTTAGTTTATACGGATGCTTTAAGGTATAATGAAGCTATATAATTGTTAGAAAATAATCAGGAAAAAATTACAAATGAACTTAATAATCAGTTAAGCATAAGCAAAGAATGGATCACTAAATATAATAGCGTTTTGACTCAACTAGTAGAAAATCAAAGTAAAATTAATAGCACCTTAATGTTAATACTTTCTAACAATATAGATGATACAACTTTAATTAAATATGCCAAATTTGCCTAACTTTTAGTAATACTAAGTGAGAACATAGACGATTTAATGAACGAATTACTAAGAATAGAAAATAGTTTAGCTTTTATTCATGCATCAAGCATGCACCATTCCATGATTAGTATAGATGTATTAAGTTCAATGATAGATAAGCTTAAGAATATCTACGGAAAAGAGTGTATTCAACCGACTTTTTAAATTTAGAATTAAGAGAATATTATAATATAATCCAACCAGCTTCTTATTATGCTAATAAGCAAATAGTTTTTATATTCCGATTTCCTATTATTTCTAAGGATAATTTTTTATTATATAGATTAGCAGTAGTACCTAATAAAAAATCACAGGCTCTCATCTCATCCTCTCCTTTCATTGCAACTAACGAGAATTCATTCGTGTACATAGAGGCCGAATGCCCGAGACATAGCAGCTGGTATCTCTGTGAAATGGAACTCAATCATCAGATTCGTACAAATTCAGATTGTATCCACGAGCTAATTATTACACAGATTTTGAAGGAATCTTGTCACTTAACTACAGTCAATCTTCTTCGAGAATCAATGGAGAAACTGGACGATATGCACTACCTTATATCGTTCCCCCAGCATCAAAAGATACAAATATCATGCGGTAAACAGGAATTTACTTCATTAAAAGGCAGCTACCTCATAACTATACCCCTAGGATGCAAAATGATATCCGAAGAATTTACGTTAATTAATGACAACAACGAAGTAAGAGGACAGCCCTTAAAATTGATGAATATACCCGATGAAATTGCGCACCTAGATACAACTATTAATATATCATCTATAAATATCCAAGGACTCCATAGACTCAAGGACAAAATTATGATACAATCACCGCTACAAATTGAAGACGAAAAGGATATTACAGTATATCATAGAACCATACCAGTATACGCAATATTATCCAGTGCAGGCGCACTTGTCATTTTATTACACTATAGAAAGTATAAGAAAACTACTGCAAAAAAGGAAGAAATTTTAGAAAATGGAGATAACCCAGAGAATCTTAAGGGCACAAGTATCCCGGCAACTTTTTCACTCAATATTCTCAAATAGTTGCCTCTCTAGGGGTGGAGGAGTTACGGAACCCTAATCCCACGAATATGCTGACGTACCAAATAAATGTACGTTTCCCAGGCGACCACCGCCGAGTTTCCCGAATTAGCTTTGTAATGCCGCATTGTTTTAATTTACTATTTTTATTAATTGTAATATTTTTCCAATCACTCTTTATTCCCACTTGGAGTAAAGACGTCGTTAGTTTTAAGATATATAATTATTGTATTAATGTAAAAATAATAAATAATTATTAATTATTCGGTTTTTTTCGACCTCCTGACTGCTGCAAACGTAATGTAATGTAAGGTGGACTCGTTTTCCGCACTTAGACTCTCTTCTGGTCCGTTGTGCGTGTTGTGCTGCAAACGTAATTAACTGCAAGTTATTTTATGTTTTTTTGCTTTATTAATTTAATAAAATATTACTCCTACATATTTTTATACTTATTAATTAACGCAGCATTATCTAACTTATTATTTAAATAATTACATATCAATGACAAGTAGTCGTTGCTTATTAAAAAAATATAAAATTAATTAGACCTCACTTATACTTCGTATAATTACGTTATAAACTTACATTACAAGAATTAATATTAAATTATAAATATTCAGGTACGCTTAACTTTTGAATAATTCTATTAATTAAATTTTCTGTAGCATCCATCACATTATCGTAATTTTCGCTCACTATATACTGCACACTTAAATCTGTCTTTGCACTGTTTTTGGAGTCTTTACTATCGATTTCAAGTATTTCAATTTTTATAATATGATGCCCCTTACTTTTATTTTTTCGGATAACAAAAGATTAATCTGGAGCTGGCGAAATCACTTGATCTAGTTTTGGAAGCTATTTTTTTAAAGACAATTTACGTTTCGATTTTAATTTTTTCGAACTGCCGATATTTTGAAGTGCTTCTTTATTTTTTAGCTCATGTATAGCTTTCAACCTATTCTCCTCTTCTTTTTCTAAAATTGCATCCACATCTTGTGCTTCGTAAAAGGGATTATTAATGCTTGTGTTTATTTCGCCATCGGTGAAATAAAAGTCTGACATGATGCTGCAACAAAAAAACAACATATTATATATAACGATAAAATTCTAAACTAGAATACTGTAATGTAGGTAGAATAATAATATTGTTTATTTCTTCTTTATGAACTGTAAAGGCCACCGCAGTCTCGCATTAGAGGCTTAAGCAGTACGTTGTGTTTGCTTCGATATCCAAATAACTACACTCAAGATTTTACAGTGGCGACGAGAATAAGAATTCACGTACGAGTACATTTAATTATATATAATATAATAAAAGAAAAAAAACAAGATGTCAATCGGGAAGTTATCGGAGTTCGACTTCACAAGGACGATTGGATGTTATACGTGGACCGTCTGGAACAATATTTCTTAGTTAATAACGTAAGTAATGAACTCCGAGTGCCGACGTTAATAACAGTTATGGGCGCAGAAAGTTACGAACTTTTAGTTAATTTGTGTACCCCAGAAAAACCGAGTACAATAAGTTTTCATCAAATTACACAAATTAAGGAAAAACATTTACAACCACGGCCCAGTGAATTGGCAGAACGATATAAGTTCAGGCACAGAAAACAACGTAGTGATGAAAAAATTTCGGAATACGTGGCAGTTCTTAAGAAAATGTCAAAAACGTGCAATTTTGGTAGTTGGCTGGAAGAGAGCTTGCGAGATCAATTCGTATGCGGAATAAATAGTGAGATAATCCGCCAGCGTCTATTCGCAGAAAAGGGACTCGACTTCATTAAAGCTTATAATATGGCAGTAAGCATGGAAGCGGCCGAGAAAGATGCAGCGATAGTACAAGGTCACGGCCGGTCATCGGATACAGTCATATCAGCTGATTGCTAAGTCATCACTAGGGCGACAGGGAAGCATTCAACGACGCGGGGCGAGACGGCGAATACAGCGCACGGCATGTATAGGAAGTATAATGCGCGCGCGCGAGCTGTACAAGATGGCGGCGGGCGGCCAGCCGCGCGCGCCACGGCAGCGTCGGCGGCGGGTGAGTGGGCTCAGCGGCAGCGGGAGTGTCGCGCGTGTGGAGGTGCTCATAGTGAAGTGGCATGTAAATTCACGCGATACACCAAAGGAATTATCCAACAATATTCAAGCGCTGAAAAACATGAACAATCATAGAAGTAGATCGATCTCAAAAACAAGAAACAAGAAAAACAGAAATTCAAGTCAATCAAGTCAAAGTTCATCAAGAAGGTCTCCATCACAAAACAAAACTTGTAGGCGATGTGGTCAAGTGCATATATATAAATGCCCCGCGGAAGGAAAAACATGCAACATTTGCTAGAAGACAAACCATTTTGCCAATTACTGTTTTTTCAACAAAAATAACAAGTCGGACAAGAGACATATTAGTAGTTTAAGTAGTAATAAGAATTCTAACTCTGACAATAACTATTTTATAATTAGTAATTTGACTGACATTGAAAATAATAATAATAATTGTAATAATGAGGAATGGAAAATAAATGTAAAATTGAATAATTATTTAATAAAATGTCAAATTGACATAGGAGCTGACACGAATGTCATATCAAAAGACACACTTGATAAAATGATGACTCACACTAATAAGAAAATACCTATTCAGAGAACAAATAATAAAATTTTCTCATTTTCAGGTCAAGTAGTACCAAATATAGGCAGCTGTATACTAAAATGTGAATTTGAAAATAGTCTTACAACTAACATATATTTTATTGTAGTCGATTGTAAATGTCAAACTATTTTAGGATGGAAAACCTGTGCAAAACTAGGTATTGTCAAAAGAATTTTTAAAATTCAAAAGGATTTGCAAAAGGACTTGGACTCGGAAAGGTCAGTACAAAATATTGTTTCTAACTATTCACAAACATTTGAGGGAATATGATGTCTTCCAAATGAAGTTCATTTAGATATTGATGAAAGTGTTACACCTAAAATTTGCCCAGTACGTAGGATTCCATTTACTTTACAAAATCGTTTAAAAAATGAATTAGAAAATATGGAAAAAATAAATATTATTGCTAAAGTCACAAAACCAACTAAATGGGTCAACTCTATAGTTCTTGTTGAAAAGCCCAATGGTTCATTACGCGTATGTCTTGATCCAAGAAACCTCAATGTAGCAATAAAAAGACCTCATTTTCCATACCCTACATTTAATGATCTTCGACCACAAGTACAATTTTTTTCTAAACTTGATGCTAGTTCTGGTTACTGGACAATTAAATTAGACGAAGAAAGTAGTGATTTGTGTACATTCAACACACCATTCGGAAGATATAAATTCTTAAGAAATAAATTGCAGTGGAGAAATTTTTCATAGAATAATGAATGATATTTTTGGTGATTTACCTGGTATTATAATTTTCGTTGATGATATATTAGTACATGGAAAAAATCAATCAGAGCACAATCAAAGACTTGAAGTTGTATTCAAGCGTGCTTCTGAAGTAAATTTAAAATTCAATAGAGAAAAATGTAAATATGGTCTTTCAGAAATCTGTTATGTTTGTCACATTTTCAATAAAAATGGAATATCTCCTGATAAATCAAAAATTGAGGCTATAATTAAAATGGCTAGTCCAAAAAATGTTAAAGAATTGCAAAGATTCCTTGGCATGATAAATTATTTAGGTTCATTCATTCCAAACTTAGCAGAAGAAACCAATATTCTTCATGAATTACTGAAAAAGCAAAATATTTTCAACTGGACTGAAAATCATGAAAATCAGTTCAATAAATTAAAATCTTTTATTTGCAAGTCTCCAGTATTGATTCATTATGATGTCAATAAACCTGTCAGAATGTCTGTTGATGCTTCTAAAAATGCAGTAGGTGCTGTGTTATTTCATGGTGATAATCCAATTGCATATGCATCAAAATCCTTAACAAAATGTCAGGAACAGTACGCACAAATTAAAAAAGAACTTTTCGCAATAGTCTTCGGTTGTAAAAAATTCCATCAATATGTTTATGGAAAACCTATTAATGTAGAAACAGACCATCAACCCTTGGCGACTCTTTTCAAAAAACCATTGTGTGAAGTACCTACAAGACTTCAAAGAATGATGATAACATTACAGGCTTATCATTTAATTGTGTCATACACAAAAGGTTCAGAAATGTACATTTCAGACACTCTTCCTAGAGCACCAGTAGATCCCCCCCAACGTGCGTTCACCTTGTCGTGGTGGGGGGGCTCAGTAGTAGTAGCGAAGCTAAGAAACGCACAGGGAGGTTGCCCACTTCGGTGGGCGGTGGGAGGTGGCCCTCTTCGGGGGGCGGTGTACCTTGCGGGTTGCTCCTGGTACTTCTCTGATAGCAGAGTGGACCTTGGAGCAACCCCATGGTTGTGGTGGTCTGCTTCGGCAGACCTGCCGTCGGGGCGTCGTAGTTGAATGCGTAAGCGATCCTGCGACGCCATTAAGACGGGGGAAGGTTTTGTTGGGTTTTAGTGGGTAGTACTGGCTGTATTACGCCGGTGAGTCCCACACGTCGTGCGTAAATGCATTTCCCAACGTTAAAAAAAAAAAAAAAAAAAAAAAAAAAAAAAAAAACACCAGTAGATGATAATAACAATTCTTTAAATAGTTTAATGGATTTTGAGCAAAATTTAAATATTCATATTAATCTATTAACATCAAATTTAGCAATTTCTCAAGAACAATTAGAAAAAATTTCTAATCATTCTGTTTGCAGAATGTAGGTGTTCGTGCAGTAGAAGTGGATTGTATTTGAAAAAAATTGTATTTGGTCTAAAGAATGTTTATTTTATTTTTTTTAACTATTACAAATTAATTGTACATTTACTCACAGACCACAGATTAAAAAAATAAACTATTTATAAAATTGAGTGTTGCCTTATTTTAACACACCCCCTCAACAATCAATTTTTTTTTATTATTATATTATACTCTTAACATTTTTTTCCTCATGTCACCCCCTTAATAATTACAGTTAAGAAACTTAATTAAAAAAAACTTAAATAAAATTATTCTTTGACCGACTGGCTTTTTATAAACGAATAACAAATATATAATACTTATTTTATTTTATTATACAATCCCTAAACTTCTCAAAACATTGCTTGCCTAATGGCTTTGTAAACATGTCTGCGACATTCTCATTTGTATTGACATATGTAACATTAACTTCACCGTTACAAACTTTTTCCATTATATAATGATATTTTATATCTACATGTTTTAATCTTTTATTACTGTCACTAAATGATGAAATTTTTATTACACTTAAGTTATCTTCTAAAATATTTATATTACTATTATATCCAAAATCAATTAATAATTGCTTAAGCCAGCAGCCTTCAGTTATAGCTAAACACAATGCAATATATTCGGCTTCACAAGACGCAAATGATACACATTGTTTTTTTGTACCCCATGAAATAGGACAATTAAATATATTGTGAAGCAGTCAGGAAAAATAAAAATAGTTTCTCACAAATCACTTTATTAATCACAGATTTTTTTTACAATTATAACTTATAAACTTTTTAAATCTATACACTGGTAATTATTTCACAACACTTTAACACTGCAGAATAATCAATCTAAATCCCGAGCAAGACATTTATATATCCCACGCAATCCCCATCTACTCTCCTCTACTCGCCTCACACTTCACACCGCTACACTAGCGCCTCCTCTCCAACACCCGCTCCTCACTTCACTTTACTCGTTACAGTCGGCCATCCTGTAACAATTGCACCGCAATTGGTGCAAAAAAAAATGCATTAGCTCTCTAATAAGTCAATTAAATCATCTCTAGTAACAATTTCCTCATCGCTACTGCTTTCACTACAACTTGGGACGCTACGATAAGATCGTAGTGAATCTGCAGGGACTATACCAGAAAACTTTTTATATCCTCGCATTCCTTTGATACTTCGTATTTCATATCTGCCATTATTAAGAACCTTTGTTACTATGTATGGCCCTGAATAGACATCCCTTAATTTTGTATTTACGCTTTTTGCCTCACCACCCGTTGCAGATTGTTTCCACAAAACTAAATCACCTTTAGAGAACTTTCTTTCTGCCTTATGACGTTTATCATATCCCCTTTTCATAGCTACAGCCCTGTTTTGTAAGCGATCTGATGCTATCCTACGCTTCTCAATAACAGATTTACTCTCAGAATTACCTTCTAAATTTGGAAGCAGCCTACTTCTATGACTAAACATTAATTCATAAGGATGGAAACCTATGGACTCATTTAACGTATTATTGATGCCCCACACTACATCTGGTAAACATTCTGTCCACATATTTTGATCAATACAACGGGTACGCATGGCATTTAGTAAGGTGCGATTATAGCGCTCCACCTGTCCATTAGCCCTTGGGCAGGCTATTGCATTTAATGTATGATGAATGTGATGACTCTGTATAAATTGCTTAAATATTCTACTAGTAAATGCTAAATTCCTATCAGACACTATCCTCCTAGGGTACCCAAATAAACTAAATACATCCTTCAAAATCTCAAGAGTCTCTACAGAATTAATAGTTCTAGTTGGCCTTGCTAATAAAAATTTTGAAAATGCATCTACAATAACCAATATGTACTGATAACCTTTTCTAGTTTTACTAAAAGGGCCTAAGTGATCAATATGAACCGTGTCCATAGGCACAGTAGGCTTTGGTATAGGATGTAGTTCCCCAGAAGGTTTTCCATATTCTCCTTTGCTATATGCACACGAAATGCATGAATTTACGTATTTTTTTATAAAACGTGTCATTTTCGGAAACCAATAATCAGATTTAATTAGCTCATCACAACGTTTCAGTCCTACATGACCAATTTGATCATGAAATTTCTGCATAACTTGCCATCTGGCTGACGAGGGAACTACTAACTTCTCGCCTTTGAGAGTTTTTCTATATAACCTATTGTTTTTTATTATATAATTATTTTTCACATCACTACAAGCATTTTCACTGGTCAATTGGTCTATAATATTTTTAAGTCTTGGATCTTGTATTTGAACTGTTAAAAACCAATCGTCATTAGAGATACTATTGATATTAACAATAACATTTTGGCTTAAAGAATTAGTAGTATTTTGAGTTTCACAAAGACTACTAGATAATAAGTTTGGGTTACGACTTAAAGCGTCTACGTGCTTCATTCTATCCCCAGGACGATGTTCAATTTGAATATCATATTCTTGTATTGATAACCACCATCGAGCTATCCGAGGAATTAAATCCTTCTTTTCTAAAGTATAACGAACAGCTGAGCAGTCTGTCACTATTTTAGTAGTTTTACCTAATATATATATTCTGAACCGCTTTAAAGACTCAACAACTGCCAGGGTTTCTAATTCATAGCTATGATAAAACGATTCTTCACGACTAGTTACTCTGCTGAAATAAAACACGGGCTTTAATTGTCCGTTACGCTGAGTTTGCATTAAGATACCAGCTAATCCCTGCTTGCTCGCATCTGTATGAATTTCACAAGCTTGTGAAGGATCAAACAACGCAAGTACCGGTTGTGAACAGAGTTTATTTTTAAGTGTATTAAAACTCTTAACTTGTTCTTCGCCCCAAACCCATTCACAATTTTTTTTTTTGTTAAGTTCGTTAAAGGCTTAGCTATTGTAGCAAATTGGGCAACGAATTTACGAAAATAACTACATAGTCCTAAAAATTGTCGTAACTCATGCAAACTACATGGTGTTTTAAAGTTAGCCACTGCTTCAACTTTATGATTTCCTGGTTTTATACCTTCAGAACTTATTTCATGGCCTAAAAACGTTATTTCAGATTTTAAAAAAGAACACTTTTTCATGTTAAGTTTTAAATTTACTTTTCGTAACTTACTAAGAACATTTTCTAACAAACATAATCCTTCGTTAACACTCGCGGTAGATAGCAAAATGTCATCCATAAATGCAACTAATTCGTCACTACCTACTAATTTTACTAATTTTTGAATTACCCGCATAAAGACAGACGGAGCATTAGCCAGACCAAACGGTACTCTTAAATATTCGTAATGCCCGTCTGGTGTTATAAACGCAGTTTTATCTATGGAATCAGAATGTACTTTAATATTATGATAGCCTGCATATAAATCTAAACTAGTAAAAACAGTTTTCCTCGCCAATTTAGAAAGCTGGTCCTCGATATGAGGCAGTGGAAATCTTTCTTTAACTGTAATAGCATTAAGTGCTCTGTAGTCTATGCATAATCTAAAATCACCATTTTTTTTTCGTACTAATAATATTGGAGAAGCGTATTCTGAAGTTGATTCCCTAATTATGTTGCTTTCTAACATTTCCTCTATTTTATCAGCTACTATCTTTCTTTCTGAATGAGCTAGTCGATATGGCTTTCTATTAATAGGTTTATCAGTAGTTGTTTTAATGTGCATTTCACCTAAATTAGTACAGCCTAACTCATGTGGGGAAGAAGCAAAACAATCCGAATGGGAGTCTAATAATTCAATTAACCTAGTCTTTTCAGTTTTACTTATATTCCCAACATTTATCTGGTCCAAAGGCACTCCTCCAATATGAATTGAAGAACGCTCAGTAATCTCATCTCCCCTCATAAATAATAAATTCGCACTCACCTCACCACAGACGTTACAGAGCTCTGCCCTTGTCACAGTTTCCCCCTTTTTCCATTTCAAAGGGACCTCTCCAATGTTGCAGACACGTAGATATCCGACGCCCCCTCTGAGTAATGTACTGGCTACTGCATAATGCTCTGCACCGATGCTGTGTTGGCGTGGTTTCGTGCAAAGCTCGCCTGGTGGCGCGCCCTCCACAAACACCTTCACCAAACTGTCTCCGACTGGAACTTCTATATTTGCGTCTACCTGCACTTTAAAAGAACTCGCTTCTTCAATGGTATTAATAGAATTTATGTCGTTACCATATTCTGTCGTACAAAGTTCAGCGCCTGTCCGCGTTACTGTCAATGACACAGTATTATCATTAATAACTGGCTGACCAATAAGTAACACGATATCTCCTAAATCAGTATTAGTTGTAACGGCTGTAGTGTGAATTTTGACTTTATCCACGTATAAATCAAACTCTACGTGTCCTACAGCCGGCGTAGCGATACCTCCAAAGCCTTTTAATTGTACGTTGGTAGGCAAGACTTTTAACTTTAGAGCACGTGCTGCAGTGTCGGCCATTACATTTAACTCGCTGCCCGTATCTATATATGCTTTAACATAGGTGTTATTTACTTTTGCCGTTTTTTTATAAACTTCATTTAAATTTGACAAGATTTGAATTTGCTTTGTTTGGGATAGACACGAACTAGCGACGTGTCCAATCTTACCACATCTAAAACATTTACGTTTATCGGGTAGTGAACAATTAGGAGCCACGTGCCCCGTCTCATTACAGCGATAACATATGGGAGGTTTTCTTACCAGAGTTTCCTTGCTAGCACTAGGTTCTACTCGTGTCTTTGCACTGCTTACTCGAACGGGCGTTGTAGGCTGATAATTATCAAATGCGGACAAAAACCCTTCATATAATGCATCTGGGTTGCTACATTGATAAGCTTGTGCATTAGCCTGCAGTTCGAGAGGCAAGCCTCGTATAATACATGAAACAGCGGCTTGATCACTTAGTTGACATCTAAAACACATAGCTAACTTTTCCTGGTAATACTTTGTCATAGTTTCATTTGATGATTTCTTTCTAGAAGTAAGTTCATCAAGAAGTGTAGCATAGTCATGATATCGTGGAAAAGCCTTTGTTAACATGGATTTCCACTCTTCCCAGCTATGATCGTATGAATCCAAGCGATTATACCAAATACGTGCCTGGCCTTGTAATTTTGATTGCAAATTAAAAGATTTGGTTAGTTCAGTCCACTTGTAAATGTCACCGAGTTGATCAATTTTTCGTATCCAGCTTTTTACATTCATATCTCGATTTTCAGGATCAAAATCCGGTATTAATTTATCAGTATTCATTAATTTGATCACGCCATTTTCACGATTACCCTCATTAAGAAATGAATTTACCTTTGTGTCAATCATCGATTGTACATCCTCTCTAGAAATATTATTTTCATTCGCGTCATTTAATCGGGTCTTCTTTGATTTTACATACTGTCCTGGCTGTCTTCGCTTCATAATGTGGGCTTTATATCCCAATTCTGACTGTGAAGCAGTCAGGAAAAATAAAAATAGTTTCTCACAAATCACTTTATTAATCACAGATTTTTTTTACAATTATAACTTATAAACTTTTTAAATCTATACACTGGTAATTATTTCACAACACTTTAACACTGCAGAATAATCAATCTAAATCCCGAGCAAGACATTTATATATCCCACGCAATCCCCATCTACTCTCCTCTACTCGCCTCACACTTCACACCGCTACACTAGCGCCTCCTCTCCAACACCCGCTCCTCACTTCACTTTACTCGTTACAATATAGTATATAAATCCAGAAGTTGACTTTCTATCGGCTATGTCCCCAGCCCAGTCTGCATCACTATAACCTTGTAATGTTACATTGTCACTATTATACTTATACACTAATGACAAAGAAATAGTACCTCTTATATATCTCATAACTCTCTTTAAACACTTATATAACGCCATATTTGCACAGTGTAAATATCTACTAAGAAATCCTATTGCTAATGATAAATCAGGTCTTGTACAACATGCATATAATAAACTACCTAATATACTTCTACAATTACTTTCAATTTCTTTGCTTTCTGGTTTATCTCTCTTTAACAATTCAAAATTAAAGTTTTGTTCTAGTGGTGTAGACACTGTTTTACATTTATACATATTATACTTAATTAATAATGATTTAAGATATTTTTCTTGGTTTATTACTGTTACAAAAAATTTTTATGTCTTGTTTTATACTTATACCTAAATATTTGTTTGCTATTCCTAAATCTTTCATATTAAACTTATTACATAATGAATTTTTAAATGTTTTTATCTCTATATCATCGTTTCCAAAATAAATTAAATCGTCTACATATAACAATAAGTATATGACAAAGGACGAACAGAAATATTGTCATTAAAAACGACGTCAGCATCGCTGACGTCACTTACCTTGTTATTTTCGTTCATTTTTAATTTAAATAAATTTAAAGATAATTAAAATCAACTAGAGATCAAAATGATAAGTCGTTTTACTTACTATTATAATTTTTACTAATCACTTTAAACTAATAAACCAATTAATAATAAACAAATTAACACTATAATTATTTAAACCTATTCTAAATACTTATCTGCTAGCTTAAGTAAAAACAGCCAGTCCTCTTTACCAGGTAAACGCCCGAGCAAAAGTGAAGTGCGACCCATCGTCCACCCTCCTCTTGGTCGGCCGCTTTCCCGCCATATTAGCTTAAACATAGCACCCTCTTGTTTCGGAAGTACTATGTTCAAACTTTACAATTGTAAAACTATTGATAAATTAATATACCATAAAATAAGAGGAAATACGAACTTAATAATTTATTATTTTAATTTTAACATTTATGAGCTTATAATATTATTGATAATTTAATTTACCATAAAATAACAGGAAATCAAAAACAATAGTTATTTAAGAACAATTGAAAACGCTACAACTTATTTAAATATGAAAAGTTACTTTAGAAATTGAATTTATTATTATTTATTATAATTTTAAATTATGAATTTATTCTAAATAAGATTAATTAACGGCATCCCGCCGATAAATATTATTGATAATTTAATTTACCATAAAATAACAGGAAATCAAAAACAATAGTTATTTAACAACAGTTGAAAACGCTACAACTTATTTAAATATGAAAAGTTACTTTAGAAATTGATTTTTTTATTATTTACTATAATTTTAAATTATGAATTTATTCTAATTATGATTAATTAACGGCGTCACGCCGATACGGCCATACTGATAGGCAGTGCGCGCCCTGCACTAGCCTTTTATCTGTAACAATGAAAGTTTTGATTTTAGATAGGTATCTGTATCCAGGTACCTGAAAGATATGTAAAGGAAGCATTTAATTTTTTTTTTATTGCTAAGGCACTTTTTTTTTATTATTAATAAAGTTGTGTTGTTATTAAACTTATCACTAAGTCAATAATTTTATAAGGAGTTGTAGCTATGCTCTGGGCGGTCCTGTTCGCCGTGGTACACAGAGGCTCTAAAGGAATTGGGTAATAAGGTCGATGCTGTGCTCTAGGTATTTATCTTATACCGTGGTACACAGAGGCTCTGAAATACTCTATACTTATATTAAAATTATGTGTAGATGTACACGTGTTAAAGTAAATATTGCAACTACGGTGCCTAGTGTTAGAATTAGTTATTTAAGCAGCGAAATTGTATAAGGATAATAGAAAGTACAGACCTTTAGAAGTTCCAGGCATGATAATGTCTTAGGCATCCATCTGAGAAGACGTCGAAGGTTGCGGGTCCAACCGGCTATTGTCTCTTGATGATTGACTAGTAACTACTTCCGTCCCCGCCGATACGGCCGCCTGTTGTCCAGGTTGTGGTGCTAGGCGCAGTTGATCGTGAGCAACCTTGCGCGGTCGACCTTTGTCTATTACCTTTTTTACCATGTAGCGGTCGTTATCTAGGATGCTGCATACTTCATACGGTTCACTATATTTCAAGTCTAAACAAGTTTGATTACGAGGATTATTTTTTATTAAAACATAATCACCTTTTTGGAAGTGACGTATTTTAGCTTTATTTTTATTAAACCTTATTTTCTCCTTTTCTGCTGCATTAAGCATTCTTTGTTGTACATGCTGGTATAGTTGTTCCATATCAATAGTTTGATTTTCAAAGTTAACTAAACGAAAAAGCTCGGGGGGTACGCAATTTTTGCGATGAGTTAGCAGTGTAAGTGGTGCAACCCCTGTCGTACTTTGCGGTGTGCAATTGAATGCTAATTGTAAGCTATTGTTAGACTAGGTTTAGACGGAGTAGTAAAATTGTACATAATAAAATAATATACATAATTAGAAATCATGAATAATAATATTTTCATTAAAAGTCATTAATTAATTAACAGGAAATATTTGATTAATCCAAATTAATATGGAATATCTATTGATTATACTTTTAAAAAAATATTAAAATATAACAGTCAATATCTTAAAATTAAACATATTTTTCGAGTTACTAATTTTGTAATTATATGCTTATAAATAAATGCTTGAAAATAAATCAAATAGTAAGAAGTTCATAATTATATTATTACATTTAAAAATTCTGAAATACTATTGTTTAATTTAATAAAATTAAATTATAAATTATGGATACTTAACTGATTTTTAGGATGATTTTATAAAAATAATTAAAATTTCACTTCCGGCTGATGGATATAAAAAGCGTAAGGTAACCGTTGGAAGAGTTAGTTTTTGGACAGACGTGCATTACGCCAGAAAAGATAAGTAATCGTTGTTAAAATAATATTGAATTTATGCTGGTAAACTTATTGATCAAATTAGTGGTAAACTTATGTGTAAAAAGTAAAAGATAAAGTTTTCCTGTGATTGGTTAAATATGTTAGACTAGGTTTAGACGGAGTAGTAAAATTGTACATAATAAAATAATATACATAATTAGAAATCATGAATAATAATATTTTCATTAAAAGTCATTAATTAATTAACAGGAAATATTTGATTAATCCAAATTAATATGGAATATCTATTGATTATACTTTTAAAAAAATATTAAAATATAACAGTCAATATCTTAAAATTAAACATATTTTTCGAGTTACTAATTTTGTAATTATATGCTTATAAATAAATGCTTGAAAATAAATCAAATAGTAAGAAGTTCATAATTATATTATTACATTTAAAAATTCTGAAATACTATTGTTTAATTTAATAAAATTAAATTATAAATTATGGATACTTAACTGATTTTATAAAAATAATTAAAATTTCACTTCCGGCTGATGGATATAAAAAGCGTAAGGTAACCGTTGGAAGGGTTAGTTTTTGTACAGACGTGCATTACGCCTGAAAAGATAAGTAATCGTTGTTAAAATAATATTGAATTTATGCTGGTAAACTTATTGATCAAATTAGTGGTAAACTTATGTGTAAAAAGTAAAAGATAAAGTTTTCCTGTGATTGGTTAAATAGTAGTGATATAAAGTGATCGTTAAAACTACATTTAATTGTTATATTATATGGAAATACGAAAATTGAAGTGACATTGTAAAACTTATAAAGTAAAAAGTGATAATATAAAGCTTATTGCATTGGTTTACTGTGTTCTTATTTTCCTCGTCCTGAAATTATATGTTTATTTATACACTGTTCTATCAATTTTCAGAAGTGGGATCCCGGAACGTCACCGGTATCCCGTCTCGGAGTCCGCTAGAAAAACGATGTCAGTCCTGGCACTCCCAGCACTCGGAAGTACCCATCCTGGCCAGGCCTATAGCTGGTTCTTTGACTACCGCAGAGGCCGTATCAAGGCTTGCATCGTCTATGACCTAAATGCTGGTAAGATCCAACCATATTACTTTGACCAAGTGGTATTTAAACCAGGAATCATACTTATTGCCATAATAGATAACTAGTCTGGTGAACGCTACTAAAAGCTACCAACATGCAATCTCGATTAGGCGGAATGGTATTTTTCCTCCTTCTTAAACTTTTTATGCAAATTTCAAATGATTTAGTTATACGTTTTTGAGCTAGTCTCCTAAGTGCCCCAAAACTTTTCCATACTTCTCTTTCTCTCGTATTTTGCATCCAGTCTGGTGCAAATCTTCGATTAAAGATATCTCTCTATCTTTTGCTTATTTATTTGTTATGTAAAATTGGAAAACAAACAGCGTATACAAACAACAAATGCAAAATACAACAAAATTAATACACCTGGCCAATAAAGTTTCCACTTTTACATAAATATAGCTAAGTAGACTTATTACCTGTTAAACCAAAACGGAGATAAATTAAATGTGTAGTTACAAAATAAAAGGAAAAATATAGAAATAATCTTTTGCTAGTGTCTTTTCAAGTTCGGTTACCAATTTGTTTATATTCAGTATATGCAAACGAAATATTTGTTGTTTGTAATCCATACTAATATTATAAATGTGAAAGTGTGTTTGTTTCTTTGTCCTTCTTTCAAGTCGAAACGGAATGACGAATTGGTGTAATTTTTCTATGGAGACAGTTCGAGGGCTGGAGAGTAACATACGCTCTTTTGCCGCGAGAGATTGTCTCATTCCTAAGGAAAAACACGTTATAATACAACCCAAGAAATAATTGTGATCGGAATTACTTGAAACTTGGTATTAATGCTCTTCAATACAATAAAAAAAAAACGTATTTTAGCATTTTTCAAAATTCATCCCATATGGGGGTAAAATTTGGCATGAAGATTTGGATGAAATCTGCCTCTTTGGAGATTTTTTTTGTAGTTTTACCACGAGCGAAGCAGAGGGTAGACTCCAGTTTTGGCATATTTGGTCTAAGAAAGGGAACAGACAAGACATATCTTTGGATCGTTTATTAATTCGAAGGCATTTAAAGAAAATATTAGACAACGGATAACAATCGATATGATTGTTGATAATTATGCAAAGAAAAATTTGATCTTGATGTTTAGGTTATTACCCTCAATAGATTCAAATTTGAAATATAACCTCCTAAGAAATTTATTCTGAACGTTCTCGACAGTGTTAATGAATTATTGCTGCAGGTTCTATCTGATAATGTAAAGCAATGCATGCTACGCTCCATTTCGCGTTGACAGATAGTGATTTTCTTCTCAAGGCGCGGTAGCATTGTTGTATCGTATACCTTTGTCTTAATTCGTACGGTAATGCTCTTTTTGTATTTTCGAATGACACTAGTTGTCCTAGATATACGCATTCTAATTTTTGTACTTTTTATCTTGCAGCGCTCTTTAAAAAAGAGAGCTTTACATGTATTGAATAATAATTCTACTTTTGACTCTCTATTTCTAGTAAGTTACTATAATTTCGAGTTATATATTGCAATCTGCAAATACCACAATATCGTCTGTAAACCGTAGGTGATTCAATAGTCCGTCGCCTACTTTTACTCCCTTCATGTCGCAATTCAGGCATTATAAACAGATTCTAGCATAGCTGAAAAGTTTTTGGAAGAAAGTAGGTTTCCTTGTCTCACTCCTTTTGAATGGAGAAATCCGTTCCATCACGATCTAATCGTACCTTTCGCATGGCATATTATTATATATTTCGGATGTACGCCTTGTTGTAATAATTCTGTATTTTCAAAATATAGTGAGCCAAATGTTAAAAAAAAAATATAAAAAAAAAACTAAAATAAACGTGTACATTCAAGATACAACTTTCCTGTAGGTATTCGTTTACTTTTTATTATTTGTGTTACAACTTATATATGATCTATAGTCGAGAACCTTTTACAAAAGCTCGCTTATTCACGGGGTGGTTTCGATTTAATATAATTTTCATCCTGTTCAACATGATTTTTGAGAAAATTTTGTAAATCGAAGCAGCATGATTTTTCATTATTTTATTATGACCACGGTATACCTTGACCGTTATACGGGAAGTGTTGGTACAAATAAAGAAAAATCGTTGAAATCAAAATTGTCACTCTGTACATAATCACTTAGCACTTCACTATAACTACATATAAATTTTTGAAAGTTTTTGTCTTGTTATTTTTCTGTTGAGTAACATTACGACTAATGTTTTTACTTATTCTTTAGACTTTATTTCTTTCGTTCCTTTTCTCTTTACATATGTAGCTCTTTTCTTTGCTCTAAAAGTTCTTTTGTTATTATTACATTTCTATTTTTGGCTGATTTGAATGATTAAGATGAATTTGAATTGGCTCAAGAAATCTTTTTAATTCTGTATCTTAAATTATTATATTGATTGTGTATCTCTGTAGATGTACGTATTGTTTTGGAAGTTTATTTTTCCCAGTATTTAGAGCTCTCTTTTAAAATAGTTTTCATATCTCTAATGTACAACAATCACACAACATCTTAACAAGTTTTCTCTTCTAGTTGGCCTTATGTCTAAGGATAGATTGCATCGCATATTAAACTTCAGATAATTATTATATCAAAAAATTTATATAAGTTGGTTGGTTTATTAATTTCGTTGAGATGTCTTCTAATGGGAAATCTCCATGTCCATTTCTTGTGTCGCTTGCGTTGGAACTTGCTATTTATTCATTTCTTGGTAATCCTACAGCGTTACAAAATTGTTGAAATACAGTTAGAGCACAAAGTTATTAATAAATATGGCCAAAATTAGATTACTCTATTAGATATCTCGTAATAGTATATATATTAGACAACAGAGTACTCATATATTGAAAAAGGAAAAAGAAAAAAAATCTGAATAAATTAAATTGGTCATACTAATGATATGCACATCAAACATAATGTGTTTACATGTATGTGCGGTTGTGTACGTGTGTAGGTATGTATATGTGTGTACCTGTATTATGTGTAAAGGTACGAGTCTATGGTAGTTACGGATGTAATAATATTCGTTTTCAGGTGCAAATTTGACTAGTCTCTTATTATATTGTCCTATGTTTTTATTTTGGCGGGATATTGCGCATATTAATTGATGATTAAATCTAAATGTGGTTTATTACAAGGAAGGGGAGTAAACACAGTTTTCCAACTCAGTATAAAATTGGTAACATAGTACTTTGCCAGAAGTCTGTAGTCAGCTCATGTGATGTAAGAAGAGAGCTTAAAGAAAAGTTTAGTGGACCCTATAAAATGTCGAGAAAATGATAGATACACAGTTACATCGTTTAAAGGGCTCAAGGGATATAAAAAGTATAATGCGTCGGTTTCAACGGCGACACTTTCGGCTTAGTTTGTGGTGACCCTACTTGCTGTACCGGCGGTCGCGGGTTCGAGTCCCGCTGGGGGCATTCGTTTGTGTGGGGGGCGCGAATGTCTGTGCTCCAGTTATGGATGTTTATATTTGTAATGTTTATGTATTTTCAGTTATCTATGTGTGGTGTATCAACCGTCTGGTATCCATAGCACGGGCCTCGCAGCTTACCATGGAACTAGATGGTGCTGTGAGTTATAGTTTTGGTGTTGACGGGCCACCAATAGTTTTGGTGTTGACGGGCCACCAATAGTTTTGGTGTTGACGGGCCACCAATAGTTTTGGTGTTGACGGGCCACCAATAGTTTTGGTGTTGACGGGCCACCAATAGTTTTGGTGTTGACGGGCCACCAATAGTTTTGGTGTTGACGGGCCACCAATAGTTTTGGTGTTGACGGGCCACCAATAGTTTTGGTGTTGACGGGCCACCAATAGTTTTGGTGTTGACGGGCCACCAATAGTTTTGGTGTTGACGGGCCACCAATAGTTTTGGTGTTGACGGGCCACCAATAGTTTTGGTGTTGACGGGCCACCAATAGTTTTGGTGTTGACGGGCCACCAATAGTTTTGGTGTTGACGGGCCACCAATAGTTTTGGTGTTGTTGGGCCACCAATAGTTTTGGTGTTGTTGGGCCACCAATAGTTTTGGTGATGTTGGGCCACCAATAGCTTTGGTGTTGATGGACGACTAATAGTGTTGGGTGCTGGTGGGCCACCAATAGTTTTGGTGTTGTTGGGCCACCAATAGTTTTGGTGTTGTTGGGCCATCAACAGTTTTAGGTGTTGATGGGCCACTAATAATTTTGGTGTTGATGGTCCATTAATAGCTTAGATGATGAAGTTGCTACTAATATTTCTGATATTGTTGAGTCACGGATCTTTTATTTGTTACTTTTATTGGTTTCTTTGAGTACTTTTGAGTATTAGTAATAATAATAATGAAATAATATTAGTCCCGCTGAGTTTCTTTCGCCAGTTCTTCTCAGGTCTGAAGCTTCTTCCTTCCGAACTGGTAGTAGACTCATAACGTTCAGGTAAAAAATAATAATAATAATTTAATGCCAAAAAAAAAATATATTTTTGAATCGAAAAAAAATATTGTTTTGGAATACCAGTATTAAGTTTAGATCTGATAATAAAGAAAATTTGAAATTATTAAACCTTTTGCTCATTTGCGAGGTCGCAAATATTCGTCAGGATGGACGAACTGTTAGACTAGGTTTAGACGGAGTAGTAAAATTGTACATAATAAAATAATATACATAATTAGAAATCATGAATAATAATATTTTCATTAAAAGTCATTAATTAATTAACAGGAAATATTTGATTAATCCAAATTAATATGGAATATCTATTGATTATACTTTTAAAAAAATATTAAAATATAACAGTCAATATCTTAAAATTAAACATATTTTTCGAGTTACTAATTTTGTAATTATATGCTTATAAATAAATGCTTGAAAATAAATCAAATAGTAAGAAGTTCATAATTATATTATTACATTTAAAAATTCTGAAATACTATTGTTTAATTTAATAAAATTAAATTATAAATTATGGATACTTAACTGATTTTTAGGATGATTTTATAAAAATAATTAAAATTTCACTTCCGGCTGATGGATATAAAAAGCGTAAGGTAACCGTTGGAAGAGTTAGTTTTTGGATAGACGTGCATTACGCCAGAAAAGATAAGTAATCGTTGTTAAAATAATATTGAATTTATGCTGGTAAACTTATTGATCAAATTAGTGGTAAACTTATGTGTAAAAAGTAAAAGATAAAGTTTTCCTGTGATTGGTTAAATAGTAGTGATATAAAGTGATCGTTAAAACTACATTTAACTGTTATATTATATGGAAATACGAAAATTGAAGTGACATTGTAAAACTTATAAAGTAAAAAGTGATAATATAAAGCTTATTGCATTGGTTTACTGTGTTCTTATTTTCCTCGTCCTGAAATTATATGTTTATTTATACACTGTTCTATCACTATCTAATACTACTGGCCATTCTTCAGTTTCATAGTTGTTTATCATAATAAGACCATTTTTAAGTGTACCAACCATTCGTTCCACCTGGCCATTCGCTCGGCTAGTTCCTGGCGATATTGTGTGAATATTAATGCCGACATTGTCACAATATACTTTAAAATCTCCCAAGAACTCGCGACCACCATCAACTATTACTTGGTTAGGTGTTCCAAATAGATGTACTGTACGTTTCAGCGCAGCTAAAGTACTATGTGGGCTCTTGCTAGTAGCATAATAGAACAATACATACTTACTGAATGCATCAATTGTGATAATCACGTAGTCATGGTTAGTTGTTGTACCCAGTTTACCCGTAGTATCCATATGTATTGTCTGGAATGCTGCTGTAGGCTTCTGAAAGGGATGTACTTGAACTTGTATAGCACCAGAGTGACCTTTTGAAGTTTTACACACCACTCAATTTTCAACAAAGGTTCTTATAATACTGGACATGCTTTTAAACCAATAAGATTCTTTTAACTTTTGTAAGGTTTTTTCCCAGCCTGGATGTTTTAACGCAGTGTGATATGTGTTTATTAAGCTCTATTGGAATGATTTTGGTACAACTACCGCTTTTTGGTCATCTACATCTGTACCCACCTTGATTAATACGTCGTTTTCTAACTTATAGCCGTCTATTAGTTCGTTACGTAAGATTGCATCAATCATTGGTCGCAATGTAGGATCCCTGCGTTGTTCCACTTTCAGCCATTCAAAATCTCTATTCATAATATTAACTTGCAACGTACCTGGGTTTCGGCTAAAAAAATCAGCATGCTGTAAATGCTCACCTTTCCGGTACTCAACTTCAAAATCATAATTTTGAAGGAATGCCCACCAACGATATACTCTTGGCAGCAGCTCTTTTTTATGCTTAGACGCTTTTAAGGCGTTGCAGTCCGTGATTACTTTAAAATGACGGCCATATAGGTATTGTTTAAAATGTTTTATAGCTCTCACCACGGCAAGCGTTTCCAGCTCGTATGAGTGATAGCGGCTCTCAACCTCTGTAGTTCGCATACTCATATAGGCCACGGCGTGACGACGTCCATCAATCACTTGAACCAGAATAGCGCCGTAGCCAAGGCTACTAGCGTCGGTATAAAGTTCAGTTGGTGAGTTTTCCTGGAATATACTTAAAACAGATGCTGAGGTAAGATATTCAATAATAGTATTACGTGCTTGGTCATGTCGCTCATTCCATTCCCAACATGCCCCCTTTTTGGTTAATTCATATAAAGGTAACATAATACGTGAAAAGTTGGGAATAAAGCGGCGAAAATATCCAGCTAGGCCATTGAATTGGCGGACTTGTTTTACGTTATTAGGAATGGGTGATTTTACAAGTGCATCTACCTTTGAAGGACTAGGGCGAATCTGTCCATCAGAAATTATATTGCCTAAATATTCTATTGAACGTTTAAAAAATGAAGACTTTTCAACATTTATTGAAAAGCCTGCATTCTGCAAAGCTACCAAAATCCGTTCAATGTGAGATAATCCTTGATCAAAATTAACACATTTACTAAGAACATCATCCACGTAGACTTGAGCAACTCTTGCATCACCAAGCAATGGTTGTAGTGCTCTATTTATGCATCTTTGGTATACGGAACAGGCGTTGCTCAAGCCAAACGGCATGGTTAAATATTCGTACAATCCATCTGGAGTAACGAATGCAGTTTTCTCGATTGAACTTTCAGCTATAGGAATTTGATGAAACCCTGCTGCCATATCAAATAAACTATAATAATAACCGTTCACCAATTGATCGATTTGATCGGAGGTCAATGGCAAGGGATAATGGTCCCTGAGTGTATTCGAATTTAATTCGCGATAGTCGACACACAACCTATCATCTCCGTTTTTCTTTTTTACTAATATAATAGGGCTAGAGTACGGTGACCTACTTTCACGAATAATGTTATGTTCAAGCAATTCCTTTATTATTTTATTGACTTTTTCGCGTTCTATAAGGCTTAAACGGTAAGGTCTACGTTCAACGTATTTATCTGGATTCTTTAACCGAATTTCTAGATGTCCAGTATTAACTCTGGTTGTAGGAAAACCCTGGATAAATAAATGAACGTATTTGTTCAGTAAAATTCGCAATAAATCAATCTGATTATTATCTGTGAGGTCACAATTAATTTTGTCAAATAAAAAATTATTAGCTTTTACATGCATTACGGTGGGTTGTCGTAATAATTTAGTACCATTCGATGTTACTAATACGCTCAACGTTGTATTATTTATTAAATCCATACCCACTAAAACGTTGGTATTTAATTCATAGTCAGGGACTATACAAAAAGATATTTCGATACTGATTTCATCTATTTCACAAATAGTCTTTAATGTCATTAACGATATTACTGGAAAATGTCCGATACCGCGTAAGTATTTCACACCATGAATTCTTTTACCTGGTAATTTAGCAGCTATTGTTTCACACATAACAGAACACTCAGCGCCACTATCAAAAATTGCACGTATTGAAAAGTCACCGATATTTAAGCGCATGGGTGTAGTTTTCGAACTACCTACGCATTTAACGTTTGACATAACTTTCTGTTCACGCTTAAAACAATTTTCGTAAGTATGGCCTACCTTCATACAAAATGAACAAGTTTTATTTTGGTGTGGATTAGAAATTGTCGTTCCTTTGCTTTGATTTAAGGTTTTGTCTTGCGACCCGCTTGAGTTATTCTCAAAAGATTTAAAGCGACAATCTCGTGTAATGTGATTATTTTTTTTACAAATCTTACAAAAGAGTGACATTTGAGAATCATTCAATCGAATTCGCTTACCGTAATTTTGAGTACCTGGTTCAGTAGGGGGACGTTTCTTCGAAGATCGAATTGATGATGCCACTGAGATAAACTCCGGGACAGATTCAGCGCGTACGTTCAATAATTCAATTCTCAAATGTTCATCTTTAATACATCCTATCACCGCCTCAACCGCGTCATCATTACCTAGTTTATCTTTCGTTATACGTGTCCATGAAACCCAGGCTTGTGATAGAAATTCAGATATATCCTTATTATGATCGTAAGAATGTTCACGAAATTTTACTATGTCTCGCGACTACCTGTTTTCAGGCTCAAATGTTGAAATCAGGTTTTCACGTAATTCATCCCAAGAATTCGTTGAAATAAGCCAATTATCTACCCATAACTTAGCTCTACCCTTTAATAAACTACCTACCTTCATTCGGATGTCATAATCATCAAGCTTATATTTGTCAATTGCTTTTGATATATGTTGACACCATTCTCGTATACCCACGGAGCCCTCAGGATCATATGAGGGTAAAAATATATCGTTGATTTTTACCTTATTATATTGTTGCGACATCAATTTTTCCAACATCTGCTGCATGGTCTGCATCATTTGCACAAAAAATTCCGTCGTAATGTTAGTGGTGTTAGGCTCAGTACTTACGTGCTCCGCAGCATAACCAATATTATCAGAATGTCCGGCAGAAGTGGGAGGGCATCCCACTTCTGATGACAAAGGACGAATAGAAATATTGTCATTAAAAACGACGTCAGCATTGCTGACGTCACTTACCTTGTTATTTTCGTTCATTTTTAATTTAAATAAATTTAAAGATAATTAAAATCAACTAGAGATCAAAATGATAAGTCGTTTTACTTACTATTATAATTTTTACTAATCACTTTAAACTAATAAACCAATTAATAATAAACAAATTAACACTATAATTATTTAAACCTATTCTAAATACTTATCTGCTAGCTTAAGTAAAAACAGCCAGTCCTCTATACCAGGTAAACGCCCGAGCAAAAGTGAAGTGCGACCCATCGTCCACCCTCCTCTTGGTCGGCCGCTTTCCCGCCATATTAGCTTAAACATAGCACCCTCTTGTTTCGGAAGTACTATGTTCAAACTTTACAATTGTAAAACTATTGATAAATTAATATACCATAAAATAAGAGGAAATACGAACTTAATAATTTATTATTTTAATTTTAACATTTATGAGCTTATAATATTATTGATAATTTAATTTACCATAAAATAACAGGAAATCAAAAACAATAGTTATTTAAGAACAATTGAAAACGCTACAACTTATTTAAATATGAAAAGTTACTTTAGAAATTGAATTTATTATTATTTATTATAATTTTAAATTATGAATTTATTCTAAATAAGATTAATTAACGGCATCCCGCCGATAAATATTATTGATAATTTAATTTACCATAAAATAACAGGAAATCAAAAACAATAGTTATTTAACAACAGTTGAAAACGCTACAACTTATTTAAATATGAAAAGTTACTTTAGAAATTGATTTTTTTATTATTTATTATAATTTTAAATTATGAATTTATTCTAATTATGATTAATTAACGGCGTCACGCCGATATATATAAACTTGTCATTTTGCTTTCTAAAATATAAACATGGGTCATTTTTGGATCTAATAAAATTTTCTTGTAACATGAAATTATTAAATCTTTCATTCCAATAACGGGGCGATTTCTTTAAACCATACAAAGATTTTTTAAGTTTTACTATTTTACCGTTATGAAGTTTCATATATACCTTTTCTTTAATTTCACCATGTAGGAAGGCTCTTACGACATCCATCTGAAATACAGGTAACCTCTTTTGTACTGCTACTGCCATCATAGTTCTGAAAGTTGTTAAAGTTGCTACGGGTATATATGTATTGTTGTCGCAGTTCTTCTGTTCAAAACCTCTTGCCACTAGCTTGGCCTTGTATAATTTGTTGCCATCTATTTCTTTTATTTTAAAAACCCATTTGCTACTAATTACATCTTCCTCTTTAGGTGTATTTTCCACCTCTTCCCAGGTTTCATTTTCATCCAGTTGTATCATTTCCTTTTCTATGGCCTCAGCCCACTTTGTTTTTTCAGGACTAGCCATTGCGTCTTCATAAGATATTGGCTGTTCGCCTAGACAAAAAAAGTTTGTGTCATAATCTTTCATCCAATTCGGTTGTGGTCTTTTCCTTTTTTGTGTTTGATCCTTAGTGTTATCTTCTACCTCAGGGAAGATATTATTTCCTGTTTCAGGTGAATTTATTTCATCTGTTTCTGGTATTTCATATAGTTCACACTCTGTATTTTCTTCTTCTGTTTCAGATTGGATTGAACCTTCTTCATAGAATGAGTTGATATTACCATCCTCCTGTTCGTCTTCTTCGGGGTTATATATTGGTAAGTCTTCTTTTTCTACATATATTTCTTTATTTTTATTATTATGTGTCTGATACTTCCTTTTAATTACTACAATTTCTCTTTTTAATTCTACATCATTTTTCTTTGGTAAGTATACTCTATATCCTTTGCTTGTTTCTCCATAACCAACAAATTTACCAAACTCTGATTTGTAATCCCATTTTAATCTCTTTTGATCAGGTATATGAACTGCCACGTCTACTCCAAAACTGTACAGGTTAGTTATATTATATTTTGATGTTTTATACCATAATTCATAAGGAGTTTTGTCTTTTATTCTACTTTTTCCTGTTCGATTCAATACATATGTTGCAGTATTTACTGCGGCACAAGTTTAGTATTGGGGACCCGGCCCCTGGCGGAGTGGGTGGTATTTCTGGATAGGGGACGTGATAGGGAGTCCAAATATATTAATAAATATTTTAAGGAAACAAAAGAGTCAAAAGTTATTGAGACTTAAAGTTACAACATTTCCATACATTTTCATACATTTCTTTACCACCATTCGGAGTGGGTGGTATTTTTAGATAGGGGAGGTGACAGAGAGTCAAAATATATTAAAAATATTTTGAGAAAACGTACGAGTAAAAAGTTATTGAGACTTAACGTTATAACATATCTAACACATTTCCATACATTTCTTTACCTAAATAAGTGATTACAACAGATAAACATACCTTTAACGAATAGTACGCATCCTTTTTTTTGTACAATACATATTTTCACAACAATTAATGCTTTATTGTATTTAATATTTTAATAATTTCACAACAACACAAACGAAATGATCTTACATTTTGACAAAAGCAAAACTGTCACTTTGTTTTACATTACCGCTTAAATGACAACAGATTATATTTGATTATTTTTGCCATTTCTGTTGGTAATATTAATAAATAAATAAATAGAAAAATATTATTTTCATAAATAAATAGAAAAATATAATAAATAAATAGAAAAATATAATAAATAAATAAATAGAAAAATATTATTTATTTATTATTCGTCATATCTTGGTTAGGTTAGAACAGTTCCCCCCCAACGTGCGTTCACCTTGTCGTGGTGGGGGGGCTCAGTAGTGCCCGGCAACCCAACCGGGCGCGAAGCCAAGAAACGCACAGGGAGGTGGCCCACTTCGGTGGGCGGTGGGAGGTGGCCCTCTTCGGAGGGCGGTGTACCATGCGGGTTGCTCCTGGTACTTCTCTGATAGCAGAGTGGACCTTGGAGCAACCCCGTGGTTGTTGTGGTCTGCTTTGGCAGACCTGCCGTCGGGGCGTCGTAGTTGAATGCGTAAGCGATCCTGCGACGCCCCATTAAGACGATGGAAGGCTTTGTTGGGTTTTAGTGGGTAGTACTGGCTTTGCCGGTGAGTCCCACACCTCGTGCGTAAATGCATTTCCCAACGTTAAAAAAAAAATAAAAGGTTAGAACAGTTACCACAACGCACGAGCCGAGCGAGCGAAGCGAGCGTGCCGCGGTAGCGGCCGGCGAGTGCCATAAATGACTAGAAAACTAGAAAATTCGAATTTCACGCAAAGTACAAATAAAGACATAATCATCTGGAGATCATTTTGACAATTGCAAGTGACGTTTTGACATTTCCAAGTGTCTAAATGGTAGTAATGTCAAAATAATGTATGGAAATGTTGTAACTTTAAGTCTCAATAATTTTGACTCTTTTGTTTCCTCAAAATAATTTTTATATATTTGGACTCCCTATTAGCTGCCCTATCCAAAAATTCCACCCACTCCGCCAGGGGCCGAGTCCCCAATACTAAACTGCAGCCCCTCAGATTTCATAGTATTTTTGGCCAGGGCATCTTCAACTGCACAAATAATGTTCTCATAAGGGATGCGTGTCGGCGCAACAGCAAAATTTAAGCCTTTACTTAGTACTTGAATAGTAGATTCGTCCAATGTTTGTTTTGACAGATTGACAACTGCTTGACGTACACACGAATTTGAAACTGTGGTAGACGGGCGCGTTCCGTTATTGTTTTTGGTTTTCTTTTTGATGTTATATTTCTCGACTAATTTTTGGTATTTTAATATATGTTTGTTTTTGCATTGGTTAAATTTAGATGTTTCGCGCTTATTTAAAGTTTCAATGCAATCATTGAAATCACTTGGTGTCAATACTGTCTTTATATTAAGGGACGTTTGTTCTACGTACCGGCCGTTACTGCGTAGATCACGGCGGGTTTGACGAATCACCGTCCGTAACAACTTAAAACTTGCCTTGTTAACGATCTTGGCGCTTCCCCGTATGTTCTTTTTAGATGATATTTTCACACACGTAGGAATGAGACGATGATCCCGACATCTCTTCAAGAATGTTAAAGATGTTAATAATCTTGCGCGCTTTGTCTTCAGATCTTCTAACCGGCGTATTTGGTTTGCGATTTCCAGTCCGTACTGGTTCACATAATACTTTCTTAGATTTACGCGAATATTTGACATTTTAAATAAAACTATCTTTTCGGATTTTGTCGCGGATTTATTTGCATTTTTGTTTCCCGACGTTTCGAATGCTTTACAGCATCCATGGTCACGGGAGAGACTGAGGTGTTACATGTCTTGAATGTATAGTTGTTACAGACAGCCTACCCACAATTAACAAAATGAAAATTAAACCAATTACATTACAATATTTTAACTTTAAACATTTTTATAATTTTAATTATAATTGAATATGGATAATTATTTATTTAATTTTTGCTATTATTTTTATAATTATTACAATTTTAAAAATATTAATTAGTAATCTATATTTAGTGTTGCCATTATTATATTTATAACCATAAGAAAAATATAAAATATAGTATTAATTATTTAAGCCACAATTGATCTATGTGTAATTTGAAAAAGTTAAGATTAATTAAAAATAATAATTTTAATTTAAATTTGCTATTATTTAAAAACAAATTATTAAGCAACACATTACTACATACATTTACAAATGAAAAAATATCGGTCGCCCTAGAATGATTCGAGAAGACATAGAAATTAAAAAAACATCCTAATTTCAATAGGGAAGATGGCTGGGTACTACCATCGTCATGGGATCCTGTTATTAATATAATAAAATCTAATAATAAATCTAAACATAACAGACAGGTAGATGTAGTAAGTTCTTACTGTGTAGATCAAAATGATAGCATTTCAGATTAATAATATTTTTTTCACTTTTTTCATTTGTAAATGTATGTAGTAATGTGTTGCTTAATCATTTGTTTTTTAAATAATAGCAAATTTAAATTAAAATTATTATTTTTAATTAATCTTAACTTTTTCAAATTACACATAGATCAATTGTGGCTTAAATAATTAATACTATATTTTATATTTTTCTTATGGTTATAAATATAATAATGGCAACACTAAATATAGATTACTAATTAATATTTTTAAAATTGTAATAATTATAAAAATAATAGCAAAAATTAAATATATAATTATCCATATTCAATTATAATTAAAATTATAAAAATGTTTAAAGTTAAAATATTGTAATGTAATTGGTGCAATTTTCATTTTGTTAATTGTGGGTAGGCTGTCTGTAACAACTACATCTTTAAGACATGTAACACCTCAGTCTCTCCCGTGACCGTGGATGCTGTGAAGCATTCGAAACGTCGGGAAACAAAAATACAAATAAATCCGCGACAAAATCCGAAAAGATAGTTTTACTTATAAAAAAATTTTAACAAAAAAATAAAAACCGACTTCAAACAAAAGCACTAAAAAGTAAAAAATAACTGATTGGTAGTTTTCATTTACTATACATACCTAATCAAATATTTTCGAAGTCGGTGTGCTTTGCTTTGTATGGGCTGGCACCGATTTCGAAAATATTTGATTAGATATATATTTAATAGGTAGGCTTTAACTTTTACTTAGCCAAAGCACACCGACTTCGAAAATATTTGATTAGGTATGTATAGTAAATGAAAACTACCAATCAGTTATTTTTTACTTTTTAGTGCTTTTGTTTGAAGTCGGTTTTTATTTTTTTGTTAAAAATTTTTTATTTTTCCCTTTTTAGTGTAGAAAGTAGTAGCAAAGTAAGGATTCTAACGTATTAGGCTTGTCAAATCAAACAAAATAAGCCCAAACTCAAAGTATCTACTATTAGCCGTTGAAGAGTTCCACCTATCCACCTTCTGGCCTTACCATCAGATCAGGTCAACAACACCGAACCACTGTACTATCAACGGAAATAGAAATACTTGCAAAGTTTCAAGTCAATATGACAATTAGAAGTAGGTTAAATTCATCATTAGTTGTTTTTCCACCCTTAGGGGTGGTATTTTTTTTTTGAAATTTAAATGGGACCAATCTGGAAGTAAACCCTTTCAAACAAAACAAAAATTGTCCAAATCGGTTAATAAATGACGAAGTTCTGAGGTAACAAACATAAAAAAAAAAAAAAAAAAAACATACAGTCGAATTGAGAACCTCCTCCTTTTTGAAGTCGGTTGAAAATGTCAAATATTCGCGTAAATCTAAGAAAGTATTGTATGATACGTTTAAATTTTTTGATACGATAATAGTTTAATGTATTTTTTTAAATTGTCATTTTAAATTCATTGTAATTTTGAAAGAGAAATATTTAAAAAAAATTAAATCGTGTAATTTAGTTATTTATCGGAAAAAAATATGATTAATATCACTCAAAACATATTAATTAAAATTGCATTTTCATATCTAATCACTCTCTAGCCCTCACACTATCACTATCACTTCCCTATGTGACAAAGACAAACGTAACGCGACAGGACGGCGTGCTGACGCGCGTGCTGTGGCGGCGCGTGATGCTGGACGAGACGCACGCGGTGCGCAACCACAGGCGCGGCGGCGCTGGGCGCTCGCCGGCACGCCCGCTCAAGTTCCTCAAGTACACACCCTCGGACGATCAGAAGGTACCACCTCCGTTACATACTAACCTAGCGGCGAATACCCCTCCTAGACTAGAAACTCACTCTCGTGCGGGTTCGTCCCTAGGTTGATTCCTCATACAAACTTTCATTTCGTCCGAACGGGACTCGAACCTTAGGACCTTCGGATGTGTAGCCGTATGCATTATTTACATTGTGAGCAGAAAAACGTTATTTATCCATAATTTTAAAAATGATGAAATTTTGAAATTCCACAAAGCCTAATATAATTAATTACATAGTTCACAATTGTTTAAAAACTATCTTATAAAAATATATATATACATTTGTCGACCAGGTGTGGCAGAAGTGGATAGAGAACAAGAGCATAGGCGGGCAGGAGCGGCTCTCCATCATCATGCAGTGCCTGATGCTGCGCCGCACCAAGGCGCAGCTGCAAGAGTGCGGCCAGCTGCAGAGCCTGCCGCCGCGCGACCTGCACGAGAAGGAGGTCACGTTGGATAAGAAGGAAATGAATGTTTATCAGAAGGTTTAAAAATAATTTATGATGTGACTACAAATTCTTGATTTACGGACTTTTCCCTGTACTTATGCTATAAGATTTTGTTTTTGCCAAATTTCATGATTCGATCAACGGGTAGTACCTTTAGGTTTTCTAGATTCCCTTCCGGGTGTCAAAATATGCGGCATAGACGGCCGTATTCTTTGATTGCGTACACTTAGGAGTTTGATATTTGTACAACTCCAAGAGATTGCAGACCTGAGTATTTGTTTATATTACATAATTTCAACTAGACACCTCTACGCGTTCATTAAAAAAATGTCTTGACAGACAGATAGACAGCCAGACAACGAAATGATCCTATAAGGGTTCCTTTTTTCCTTTTGAGGTACATAACTTTTTGTAAAACCAGTAGTGACTGGGACACTCGTCACAAGACGACTAGTCTTGGACAAAGACATTTGGCCCGTATGAAACCACCTTTACATAATTTTCACATTGACGCGTAGCCATCTTGTTTTTTTTAGAAAAGTGTAAACAAGCATATAACCTATTTTATAAGATTTAAGCGAATATTTAACATTTTAAATAAAACTATTACATAATCATAGTCTCGAGAGATTGCTGTAAAACATTCATAAACGTCGAGAATCATAAATCAAAATAAGTCTGCGAAAAAAATCGAAAAGATAGTTTTATTTAAAAAGCATACAACCTATTTGATTGAAAACACTAATCAAATACACTTGTGACTGACTCTTGGTACTTGGAACTAAAAATCAAAGGATAGCATTCATGTTAACCGGTCATCATCATCATTATCATCATCATCAGGTCCTGCTGCTCTCGAAGACGCTGTTCGCGCAATTCCTGCACCAGCGCGCGGAGAAGGCTGCGGACGCGCAGGGCTCCCTCGCCGCCGGGAAGGGCTCCCAGTATGACAAAGTTCATAAGAAGATGATCGCTCTGCAAGGTCACTTGTTTTTATTATACACTTGAATAACGTAGAAACCTCTTAATGTACGGATCTTTACGCACAATAACACGTAGTTTTTCATTATTTTATCATTTTATTGACAAAACTTAATCACAAGGTATATTTAAAAAAAAAATGTTTATATTATAGCTGGACAAATTTGGATAACATTTAATACACAGACAGACTAGTCATACTATATACTGTTAGGCATCTAATAAATAATCTTGAATAATAAATACATTCATTTTTGAAGTGAAACTTCTTTAGAAACGTTGTGATTTGAAACTCGATGAAACGGAAATGCGGCATTAAAAAGAGACAAGCACATAAATATATAGGATTAAGCCGATGAGAGTATGAGATAGAATACATTGCCATGTTGCTATGGTAACCGTTGTTATTGTCTAACAAATTAATATATAACATATTCTTATGATTTTAATATGCCTTATTTAATTATTTGAGATAGAATACATTACACAGGAGGTGAAAAATTATAAAATTAATTTCTGAATATATATTTATATCAAATAAAATATAAAATAATTTTTAAACATGGTAAAAATATTATAAATAAAATAAACGTTATAATTATCCTACTCTGGATACTGTATATTAATCTCATTCTCTCGTAGGTTACTTTTCTGAAATATCACTTCTACCATGTGTGAATTGAACACACGCACTTTTTTTTAAATTAATTTAATTTGTCAATCAATATGATTAGCGAAAGTATATTAAAACAGGCGCCAAACCGGTGAAGCCCCACGAGATCATGGTGCTGCTGCTGCGGCTGCGGCAGGTGTGCTGCCACTGCGGCCTCATCGCCGGCGTGCTGGACGCCGCCGCCGACGCGGCGCGGGACGGCGGCGGCCAGGACCTGCTCGCTGACCTCAATAAACTCACGCTTAACGAATCTAGAAGGAAGGTTTGTATATGTATAAACAACATTTTAGAAGAAACCATTAATCAACTTTCCTTTTAAACCTTTAATAATCTCGTATAAACAGTTTTGTTGGTTTGGTGATATTTACGAGATTAGATTTGTGAGTCTCAGCTTCAGTCATGGGCTAGGCCAAAATAGATATGTAACAAAAACAAATCTATCCCACGGTAACGGTACATTTTTCCGGAATAAAAAAGTAGCTTATGTGTTATTCCAGACTATAATCTATCTCTGTGCTAAATTTCATCCAGATCCGTTCAGCCGTTCTGACGTGATTGAGTAACAAACACATCCAAATATGTAAACTTTCACATTTATAGTGTTATTAAGATGTAAAGCACGTACATCGTTCCTGCGCTTGATTCTTTCTATTATTGGTCATTCAGTCATAAGTCATCCTCGTCATCCACCCGACTGTGAAAGTAAGTCAATGAAGAATGCTTTTCTGTTACATACATATTTCCACCACATGTACAATTATACAGGTAGTATATACATATTATATATGTATGTATTCTACATACATACATAATACACCTACGAGTGTATAAATAAAAATGAATCACTGAAATGTGTACGCGCATAACTTCGGATTGACTATACCAAATTGGATAATTATTATTTTTTTGTGTTTGTTACTATCAAGACGTTTTCTATAGAAGATAATTGAAAGAGAAAAAAAATGTTTTTTACTAAAATAAGTTTTATTTTAAATCTCATGATATGAAATGTGAGTGAAATAGTTTTTATCCCGGAAATCATCCCCCCAATCGTAGGGGGTGAGAATGGGGATGAAAGTTTGTATGGGGAAGCAAGCTAGGGATGAACCCGAGCGAAGCGAGCGTGAGTCGCAAGTATGTAATAAAATTTATCACAAAAATATCTTGTTTCGCAGACAAGAATGGTATTATTCATATGGGAGCAATTTTTTTTTATTTGTAGAGTGGTGATAAAGAAGAAGATGAAGACGAAGAAAAAGATGAGTCAGAAGGTACTTCAGTAGCAGAAGCAATCAGATCGGTTTTGTCTCCGAACAATCCAGTGTTTGATTTACAAAATCCGTCCTCAAAAATAAAAGCTGTTATTGATTGTTTGAATGAAAACGTTATTTCTCATGAGGGTAATTTAATTTAAATTTTAAATATCGCGAAACTTTGTCTAGCAAACGTACAATTATTTATGCTATAAAAGAAATATAAATTATATTTTTTTAACTGCCTCGATGATTTAGTGATTGCTGATCCGGAATTTCTGGGTTCGAATTCCAAATTACGTCAAGTATAGATATTAAATGTTTTCTTTTAAGAAATTCTTAGTTATAGCCTGGAGTTAGTTAGTTGCTCGTGCTCTCTCACCGGTTGTATCTGTGCGCATACTTGTACACTATAATATCTTTTGAGTACATGGTTGGTCTTATTGATTGGTCAATTATAAATCAGTCTGTCACGAGTCAGGTACAGTGAGGAGGCCACAAGGCGTATGGTACAGTGTATGCATAGCGATGGTCACGGAACCCTTATTGATCAATTTTTTTAATGGTTCCCCATTTCAATAATAATTAAACTGATCGTGTTGTATTTTAAATAAAACTATCTTTTCGGATTTTGTCGCGGATTTATTTGCATTTTTGTTTCCCGACGTTTCGAATGCTTTACAGCATCCATGGTCACGGGAGAGACTGAGGTGTTACATGTCTTGGAGGTATAGTTGTTACAGACAGCCTACCCACAATTAACAAAATGAAAATTGCACCAATTACATTACAATATTTTTTAACTTTAAACATTTTTATAATTTTAATTATAATTTAATGTGGAATATTATTTATTATATTTTTGCTATTATTTTTATAATTATTACAATTTTAAAATATTAATTAGTAATCTATATTTAGTGTTGCCATTATTATATTTTTTATAACCATAAAGAAAAATATAAAATATTGTAAAAAGCGGTCACTATCGGGATCCAACACAAATAAAACACTCACTAGTACTGTAACACTAACCACTGTATTAATCTCGTTTAAAACAAACTCAAAAACAATATTCTATTGACTCGGGTCATAAAATCGTTTTGCGTCTTCAATAGCGCGATTTAACTTACCCGTAACGCCATCTATTGACAAACTATTACAACTAAGCTAATTAGACATTCCGCCCACCAAGAACTCCGTTCTTATAACAATTACTAAAATAATCTTACATCAACAATTATCCTACAACTTACTAAAGTAAACAATAAAGATGCTCTATATTAAACTCCCAATTATCATCAGCTGCACATCGATTTACATTATTAATAAATTTAATGTTTACAACAACAAAACAAAAAAAATCTCTAGCACCGCCCACCGTGCTAATTCAATAAGCATGTATGCAAACAAAAAAATAAAATAAAATGTAATCTAAAAAAATCTAGAAAAACACAACAATAACATAACAATCAATCTACTACTAACTAAATAGAACCATCTGTTGGTAGAAAACATAGTTTATTACAGGGCCGTTTAAACATACCCTTTTGTGTGTCAATAGTTACAACTCTAACAATATTATCTATACCTGGGTGAGTTTTAACAATTTTACCTAAGAGCCATTTGGCTGGAGGTATATTGTCCTCCTTTATAATCACAATATCACCTATCTTAGGTCCAACCTTATGGGTTGTCCATTTGTATCTATTGTTAAGTGTCACTAAATACTCAGTACTCCACCGAGCCCAAAAATGTCTGACCATTTTGTTACATATTTGCCACCTATCTTGAAGATTAACAACATTGTCATCTTTATGTAAAACTTTTAACAAGGCTTCTCCTACCAAAAAATGGCCTGGTGTCAGCGGGAGGGGGTCGTTAGGATCATTGCTTAATATAGTTAATGGACGGGAGTTAACGCACGCTTCAACCTCTGCTAACACCGTGGACAACTCTTCGTAGGTAAGTGTACTCTCACCGATAACTTTTCTTAAATGTGATTTTACAGAACGCACTCCGGCTTCCCATAATCCACCAAAGTTCGGTGCTTGAGGGGGAATGAAGTGCCACTTTGTATTTTTAAGAGCGAGAGCTTCACCAATATCTTGAGTGAATTGTGATTTAGCACTGTTAAACAAGACTCGTAATAGTTTGTCAGCGCCAACAAAATTTGTGCCATTATCGCTATACAAATCTTGGCAATGGCCTCTTCTAGATGTAAAACGTTTGAACGCAACAAGAAAGCCTTTTGATGTTAAGTCTGTTACTGCCTCAATGTGAATTGCTCTCGTCACCATACATATGAATAGACATATATATCCTTTAAAAGATTTCGAACCTCTTCCAGGTGAGAATCTAATATTAATGGGTCCCGCATAATCGACTCCGGACGATTTGAATGGTTTACTTGGCGTAAGCCGTACTTCAGGCAGTTGACCCATTAATTGAGTAGTTTTGGTGTTCGAATATCTTCGACACGTTAAACATGTTCTGTAGTATTTTTTGACTCGTTCTCGTCCACGTAAAATCCAGTATTTTGAGCGAAGATAGTTTAACATAATTTGAGGTCCACTATGTAATGTTTTGTAGTGTGCATCCGTTATTAACAACCGTGTAAGATGACTCTTAGAAGGTATAATTATTGGATGGCGTTCATCATAACTCAAGTGTGCTTGGTCAATGCGACCACCCACTCTTAAAATGCCGTTTTGATCCAAAAGCGGATAAAGAGTGTGAAGTGCGCTCTTCTTGGTGACACAACTTTTATTTTTTAGATGTCTCATCTCTTCTCCAAAATGAAATTCCTGTACTTGTTTTATACACATCTGTAAAACACTGTTCATTTCTTGAAAAGTAATGTATTTGGGTAATTTATCACGTTCTTCCTTAGGTTTTCTCCAATATAAAATTCTTTTGCAATATGAAATAACTCTTAACATTCGATTTAGATTTGAAAATTTAGTCCACTCAAATTCTTCATTTTTGTCTTGTATAATGTTCATTGATTTAATCTTTTGTTCTTCTTCTGTTTCAGGTATCTCGTCGTGTTTTCTTTTCAGGTTTACATCATATATCCAGTTGGGTCCATGCCACCATAAAGCATTCTCTTGTAATTCTATAGGTCGTAAGCCGCTTGAGGCGCAATCTGCAGGATTCATATCCGTTGTTACATGACTCCATTGTTCATAGTCTAATATGGTTAATATCTCCGATACTCTGTTGCTCACAAATGTAGTCCATCGCGAAGCACCTCCTTTCAGCCACGCCAGCACTATTGTAGAGTCTGTCCAAGCATAAAGTTGTTGTTTAGGAATATTCATTACTTGGGAAATTTCAGATAATAGCTTAGCCGCTAAAGCTGCGCCACATAATTCCAGTCTGGGCACTGAAAGTTCCTTTTCTGATGGAGCTACTTTTGTTTTCGCCGACACAGTGGATGAGTGTACTTGGTTAAATTGGTCCACAACTCGAAGATACACTACTGCCGCATAACCAGAAGTAGATGCATCCGAAAATGCGTGTAGTTCCAGTCTGCATCCTTTTGTACATTTCAACCATCTCGAAACACTTATTGCCTTCGTGTCTGTCAGTTCATGTCTGTATCTCAACCATTCTTCTAATAACTCCTCGGGTAATTCATCGTCCCAACCTAACTGTGCTTTCCATACCTTTTGTATAATAATCTTGGCCCGAATTACTACTGGAGCAATCCATCCTAGGGGATCATACAGTCTAGCGATGTCTGACAACATTTGCCGTTTCGTAACAGCTCCTTTTATATCGAGTAAGTCAATCATATATTCGAAACTGTCTGTTAGTCTATTCCAACAAATTCCTAACACCTTCAACATGTTGTCGCTCTTTATTGGTACTGATATCTCTATGCTATGTTTGTCTTGTCCTATGTATTGTAATAACTGTTTACTATTGCTAGACCACTTCTGTAGTTGAAAGCCTCCACTGTTCATAAGTAAATTCATTTCTTCGTAAATATTTATAGCCTCGTTTTCTGTGTCACAGCCCGTCATTAAATCATCTACGTAATAATCATTTTTCGTTATTTCAGCTGCAATTGGATACTTCGTCTTCTCTTCATCAGCGAGTCTCTGTAATGATTTAATTGCTAAGTACGGAGCACAAGCAGTTCCAAAGGTAAGAGTAATTAGTCTGTAGTGTTGGATTGGCATATCTTGGTTTGATCTCCACAAAATCCGTTGGAAATTAGCGTCATCTTTATGTACAAGAACTTGTCGGTACATTTTGACAAGATCAGCTATAATACATATAGGATGTGTACGCCAGCGCATTAAAATGTGTTTCAGATCCTGCTGAATTTTGGGTCCAACCATCAATTCATCATTAAGTGAAACACCGTTGTTACCTTTTGAAGATGCGTTCATGACGACGCGTACTTTTGTCGTCTCTTTGTCATTTCTAACAACAGCGTGGTGGGGAAGGTAAGTAGCTCGTGGATTCTCCAGATCGTCGTGTGGCACAAGCTCCATGTGGTTTAAGGTAATGTATTCCTCCATTACTTTTTCGTATTCTTCTCTCAAACTTATATCGTTTTGTAGTCTCTTCTCTAGATATAATAGTTTTCTTTCCGCTATCTTTTTTGAATCTCCGTATTGACATCTGGGATCTTCTACTTTAAAAGGTAACCGTACTATAAATCTTCCGTTCTCATTTCTGGTGGTAGTTCTCTTGTAAAATTTCTCACACTCCTCTTCTTCTACTGTAAGTTTCTTCTTGATTAAATCGGGCTCCGCTTCAATTTCCCAAAATTTTCTCAGTATATCATCACTTCTTATTTGTATGTGCATGTTTATTATACTCTCTCTATGTAGTGAATCTCTTGGTATTCTTCCAGATAGTACCCATCCGAAAGCCGTAAGTTGTGCAATTAAATTGCTCTCTGGGTGTTTCACCATATTATTTTGTAAAATCTCACTGTAGACATATGCGCCTAAAAGGATATCTATTTTCCCTGGTGTGGCGTAACCTGGATCGGCTAACTGAAGTTGCTCCAAGTGTACCCATTTAGGAGCGCATAGTTTGTCCCCTGGAAGTAACGACGTTAGTACTCCTAAAACGTACGCATTTACACGGTATTTAGCATTTGGATTATAGCGTGACTCTAGTAATAACGAAACCGAATATTTAATTCTTGTTTGCCCGTCTCCCAAGCCTGACACCACACCACTTACTGGTATTCGTTTAAGATTAAGTAATTGTACAGTCGATTCGCTTATAAAAGACGCTTGTGATCCTTGATCCAGTAGCGCGCGTATGTGATATTTTTCTCCAGTTGTAGAGTGTGCGTTAATAATAGCTGTGGCCAATAGTACATTATGACTCTGTAGTCCTTGCGCAAAGTGAGCCACAATTCTTGTCTCAGTGTTACTCTTGTCACTCTTTTGTATTTTTTTTTTTTTTTTTTTTTTATGGGACTAAGGGGGCAAACGGGCAGGAGGCTCACCTGATGGATCACCGCCGCCCATGGACATCTGCGACACCGCAGGGCTTGCAGATGCGTTGCCGGCCTTTAAGGAAAGTGTACGCTCTCTTCTTGAAGGTGGCCAGGTCGTAGCGGTTCGGAAAGACCGCCGGCGATAGCTGGTTCCACAAAGTGGTTGTGCGAGGCAGAAAATGCCTTAAAAATCGCACTGTGGTGGAACGCTGGACATCGAGGTGGTGTGGATGGAATTTACTATTTTGGCGCGATGTCCGATGATGAAATTCAGCAGCCGGGATCAGTCCGAACAATTCCTCGGAACACTCCCCGTGATAAATGCGGTAGAAGATGCAGAGTGATCCAACATCTCTACGCAGAGCTAAAGGATCAAGCCGATCGGAGAGAGCTTGATCGTCGATAACTCGAGCCGCCCTACGTTGAATGCGGTCAAATGGAAGTAGCTGGTACTGGGGAGCTCCCGCCCAAAGATGAGAACAGTACTCCATGTGGGGCCGAATTTGCGCCTTATAAAGAATAAGACGCTGACGCGACGTGAAGTACTGTCTCGCCTTGCTGAGCACACCAAGCTTCTTTGAGGCCAGTTTGGCCTTACCTTCCAATTGACCACGGAACTGGACGTTGCTCGAGATGTCGACGCCAAGTATTCCGATACTGGCTGTGGGAGACAGAGGAGTGTCCTCAAATTGAGGAGCTACGATAAATGGCGTCTTTTTAGCGGTTAACGCGCAAACCTGTGTCTTTTTGGGGTTAAATTGGACTAAGTTTAGTCGACCCCAATCCGAGACTTTGGTTAACAAAGATTCGACTTCAGACACAAGTTTGTTCCGGCTCTCGTCGACGAATTCCCGAGAAATATTAGCGCGGCCAGTGTACAGGGCATCCACAGTGCTATCGTCTGCATAGCAATGAATGTTGCTGATTTGCAACATGTCATTGATATGCAGAAGAAACAGAGTAGGAGACAGTACGCAGCCTTGTGGAACACCAGCATTGACATATTTAGGATCAGAGCAAGCACCGTCGACAACGACCTTGATGCTCCGATCTGCCAAAAAGCTGGCGATCCAGTTGCATAATTTCTCGGGGAGCCCGAAGGAAGGTAGCTTCGAAAGAAGCGCTTTGTGCCATACCCGATCAAAGGCCTTCGCTATATCCAGACTGGCTGCAAGCGCCTCCCCCTTGGTCTCAACTGCTTCTGCCCATCTATGTGTTAGGTAAACTAGAAGATCACCGGCTGAGCGACCTCGACGGAAGCCGTACTGGCGGTCACTGATCAGCCGGTGCTCTTCTAGGTACCGCAGGAGCTGGCAGTTAATAATGGACTCCATTATCTTGGAGAACAAGGAGGTAATGGCTATAGGCCTGTAATTGGACGGATCCGAGCGGTTGCCCTTTTTTGGGATCGGGTGCACTAAAGCGGCCTTCCAGGATTTCGGGACTACGCCTAGTGAATAAGAGTGCCGGAAAAGACGCGTTAAGACCGGTGCCAACTCCGGAGCACATGTCTTCAACACGATCGGAGGGATGCCATCGGGCCCACTCGACTTATGAATGTCCAAGGAAAGAAGTGCTTTCCGAACTGCACTTTGCCGAAACTGAACTTCCGGCATGGTAGTATCACACCGCGGGATTGTCGGTGGTGAGTTTCCATGGTCATTCAGAGTCGAATTGGACGCGAAGAGAGTGCCCAGTAGTTCGGCTTTCTCCTTCGCGGTATGAGCCAGCGAGTCATTCTCCGTGTGCAGAGGTGGAAAAGAAGGCTTACAGAAATTCCCTAGAACAGCTTTGGAGAGAGACCAAAACGCACGTGTTCCTGAAGGGAGACGCCCTAATCTCTCGCCAATTCTGCCGATGTGCTTCGACTTCGCATTAGCGATACTATTTTTGAAGGACCTGGAGGCAAAGTTATACTCCTTTTTAAAGGCGCTCGTATTTACATCACTAGACGCCGATGCGCCAGCCCAGGCTTGGTAGCATTCCAGCTTTCGGCGAGATGCCGTCTTACAGGAGTGACCAAACCAAGGCTGGGATTTGCCTCCAATGGGCACTGCAGAGAACGGAATAAATAGTTCCATACCCTGAAGTACCACATCGGTGACAGCGTCAGCAACGACGTCTGGATCATCTGGCGAGAAGCAAATTTGCCCCCATGGGTAGGACGCAAAGAATGACCGCATCCCGTCCCAATCCGCTGACCTGTAATGCCATACACGGCGACAGCCCGCAAAGCGAGGCCGTGTTGAGCGCGTCACTGGCACTGTACTCCGGACAAGACAGTGGTCCGACGAACCAAGAGGGGGATCGACGGAGACCAGGTAGCCGTCCGGATGAGAGGTCAACAGAAGGTCCAACAGGGAAGGTGTATGATCTTCCACATCAGGGATTCGCGTTGGCGAGGTAACCAGCTGTGTCAGATCATATGCCAATGCGAAATCGTGAACAGATCTCCCCGCATGATCGGTAGTACGTGATCTAAGCCATTCTGTATGATGGGCGTTAAAGTCGCCGAGAATCACGATCTCTGCGGAGGGGATCTGCTGGAGCACGGAATCTGTAGCCATTTGCATGTGCTCAACGAGTCGTTCAGTTTCGGCATTGCCGCTATGAGACCTATACAGGCACGCGTAGATTCGCGGATGGTCGTCGCAGTCTACACGTAGCCAGAGGATGGATAGGTCCCGCCCTTCAAGGCTGCCGAGGCGACGACAGCAGATGTCTTCTCTGACGTACACGCACACTCCAGCCCGCGGTACAAAGGAATGCTCCAAATTATATCCCGGGTAAGAGAGGAAAGAGGTGTCAGCCGGGGACGATATCTGCGTCTCAGTAAGGAAGAGCAAGGCCGGCTTCGCCGTCTCAAGGTGGTAGTGGACGGCGTTCAAGTTGGAATTTAGCCCCCTTATGTTGCAGAAGTCCACAGCAAGTGTGAAAGGGGTAGCCTTATGTGGCCTGCTCCGCTTGCCCCGAACAGAAGCCGAGAGCGCAAAATTGCCCTCCCCAGAATTCGGAGGGCAGCCTGGGCACCCACGCTCAGGTAGTGTATGAGCTGAACAGGGATGCCCAGAGAGGGATTCTCCACCGCGATGTGCGCTGGTGGTACCCTCCTGGGGTAGTCTAACCGAATTTCGCACTATCATGTATTTAGTGGTGTGGGGGAGGGGCGGGGAGTGGGCCTCCCGGGACTCTCACTTACCAAACGAAACGCGACAGCATAGCTGCCACTTTACGCCGGACTTCTGTGAGAGAGTGGTACTTTACGGGACGTGCCGGCCCAATCGGCTGCTACCCGAAGGTAACTAGCATGGCACTACCACAGTTTTGGTTGACTGATTGCACTGGTGGAATAATCTCTGTCACTAGATTATCCCACCAGCGGGCGGTGGGGTCGTCACGTCCCGACGATGTGTATTTCTCCCTCGTTAGTGTTACTCTCTTTGTGTATAGACCCATCCTTCTCAATATGTAGCATCGTATGATGTTTCTTGCCACACTTCCTGCAGCTCGTATTTTGACGACATTTATTTACTATGTGATTTGGACACATACAGTTAAAACATAGTCTTTTATGCTGTACGAAATCAATTCTCTTTTTTATTGGTTTTTGCTCAAACTTCTGGCAGTGTTATATGTAATGTGACCCGTTACATAAAGCACAATTATTATTTGATGATTTGGTAACCTCTTGCACTGCTGAATGAAATGATTTGGGTTTTGAAAATTGGTTTATCTTGTTAGAAACTGAAGACTTCACAAATTGTTTGCAAGGATCAATCATTTCAATACTGCGGAATCTACTCTCTAAGAATTTAGTAAGTTGTGCCCATGTCGGTAAATCAGTTGTTGAACTTAACATTTGTTCCCATAATTTATGTGATTCTGTGTCCAATTTAGATACAACTAGGTAAACAATGAAAGCGTCGCATGATTTCGTATCAATTCCTATGTTCTCTAGTGATTGTAAGCATGACGTCGTGGTATCAAGTAGTTGCTTTAACAAATTTGCTAATGCAAATGTGAGTGCTTTTTGTGCAAATAAAGTTTTAAGTATAGCGTTAGCGTTATATCTTTTATTGTTATAGCGCTTCACCAGCTGTTTCCAAGCTTCCTCATAATTTTGTTCCGTAATAGCAAAGGCGGGCGGGCAGGCAGGCAGGCAGGCAGGCAGGCAGGCAGGCAGGCAGGCAGGCAGGCAGGCAGGCAGGCAGGCAGGCAGGCAGGCAGGCAGGCAGGCAGGCAGGCAGGCAGGCAGGCAGGCAGGCAGGCAGGCAGGCAGGCAGGCAGGCAGGCAGGCAGGCAGGCAGGCAGGCAGGCAGGCAGGCAGGCAGACAGACAGACAGACAGACAGACAGACAGACAGACAGACAGACAGACAGACAGACAGACAGACAGACAGACAGACAGAGAGACAAAAATTCTAAAAACTATAGTTTCGGCCTCTGTATCGATAATAATGTCTATTTCAATAAGATTTTCTAAAAAATATTTAATACCTATACAGTTTTGACTTACTTAGAATTTTATTATACATATATGTATATAGATTGTAACTGAGTCAAATCTGTACATTAAATATTTTTTGGAAAATCTTATTGAAATAGTCATTATTATTGATACAGAGGCTGAACCTATAGTGTTTAGAATTTTTGTCTGTCTGTCTGTGACCGCACCAAAAGAAAACCACTGGACAGATTTTGATAAAATTTGGTATGATGATAGTTGGTTATCCGTTTCAACATATAGGATACTTTTTACGAAAATATCTCATCTCTGAGAAATCTATACTAAACTTTAAATCGTAACTAGGAATGAACCCAAGTGGAGAGAGATTATAGATTCCAATAAGACAAACAATTTCAACAAAAATATTTCTATGATTAAACAAAAACCCATAACGAGTGATGGCTCTCTCTATAGAGCGTGCCAGGTTTTTTTCGCATCCGCCGCCGTTTAGTTTGTTTGTTCGCAACATGCAAGTTTTTGTACTGTTCTGTCATTAAAGAAAATCCATTTTATTTGCTATAAGCGAAATTGGTTTATTTTTATACAGTTTTCATTTTAGTCTTCACATTTCTTATAATTTGCATATTCTGCTATTAATCGACAATTACCTACTCAACGTCGACCCAGTTCAATTGAAATATTTTTGCCCTACATATATTATTATGTAGATTGTCAAAATAGTTTTTATTTAATTATATTTTATTATTTCCGTCTTCCTAATAGATGTCCTTCGTAAAAAGGAAAAAAATTAAAATAATGAATCTGCCATTATCGCATTTCCGATAAAATGTAATTGTGCTAAAATATGCACGATATGTACTCACGTACCGCTACGAGAAATGCACGCAACATGCCGTAAGATTTTTACAGATTTTACTAAAAACATCGAACCCGCAACCTCCATCGTAGTAGGGCATTCGAGTTAGTCATTTTCCGCCATTACGTCCTGTAAATTGTTTAAACGAATAAGTTTCGCGCTTGATTTTATTTTGTTTTTACGATCAGACTTATAAAATCTCGGCTAATTATGGAACTGCATAAAAATAAGCGTTCATACTTTGTATCAAATAGATGTTTGTATAGTACTCATTAAATAGACAAGCAGTTCATTTCATTGTTCTTTTAATATATATTTTTTATATGTTGGGACATTAACACACAGCACCATCTAGTTCCATGGTAAGCTTCACGAGGCTTGTGTTATGAATACCGGATAGTTGATATACTACACATATTATATAACTTTTAATACATACATCATACATACATATAAACACCCATGACTGTAGTACAAACATTGGTGCTCATCACACAAATGAATGCCCCCAGCGGGACTCGAACCCGCGACCGCTGGCACAGCAAGAAGGGTCACTATAAACTGAGCCAAATGCTCGATGCTTAATGGAGCCCCTGTAGGAAGCATTGGATTCGCTAACAGTCCGTCTAGTGGTTGGATGACAGGGCCTTTATTTCTCAAAGTTCTTCAACATATACAAAAAACCGTTAGATGCACGAAAGATGACCAAATACTAATATTACTTGACAATCACGAAAGCCACTGCACAATAGACGCTATAAATTTTTCGAGAGAAAATGGCATGGTATTATTAACATTCCCTCCTCACTGCACTCATAAATTGCAGCCACTTGACGTTGCAGTAAACAGTCCCTTTAAAGCAAAGCTTGCAGTCGCTCAAAATGATTGGTTACTTAATCATCCGGGTAAAACCATCACTATTCACGATCTGGCGAGTATTGTTACTCCTGCATATAATGTTTCACACACTATCAATAACATCACATCGGGATTTTCTGCGGCAGGGATATATCCATTTTCGAGAAACAAATTCACAGATGATGACTTTGAATGTTCAGAAGTGACTAATAGGCCTGTTCCTGCGCAACAAGCACCTTTGATTGTTGCATCAGAAAATGTAGCAATTGATCAAACTGATGAGATGTTATTTCAAGTTAGTGCTTCTGTGCATCGTAGTGATAACAATGATGCCCCTAATGCTGCGGATCTTCATGTGGATCAATCTGTAATAACAGTCACTCAGGCCATTGAAGCATCTCAAATTGTAGTTCCTGCACCATCCGCAATCGACAGTGACGCCACTGATGCTGAAGATATAGAACTTGATCAATCTGTAATTACACCCACCAAGGCTATTGATACAGGTCCAGTTGTTGCTAATTTTGAGAATATGAGTCAACTCACAACCACAAACACTACATCTCAACCTCCCCATAAACTTGACCATGAAGTAGATGAATTTGCAACAACCACTGAGGCAACTGATAAAGCTCCAATAGGGTTAATAACTCCTGAAGCAATAAGACCTTATCCAAAAGCGGCTCCTCGTACTGGAAGAAAAGGAAGAAAGAAAGGCTCCTCGCGTATTTTAACTGACACTCCAGAAAAACACGCAATAGAAGCAGCTTATCTAGACCGTATTAAACGCAAACCTTCAATTGTTCCTTTATCAAAACGAGGTAAATCTACGGCTAAAAACACTTCTACAAAAACCAAGAAGAAGAAAACTTCGCAAGGTGATCAATCAAACTCAGAATCAGATGGAAATATATCTTTGCATGATGATTCTGATATGGATGCAAGTGATAGTCTAAGTAGTTCTGAGTTTGATGCTCAAGTTGCCGAGGGAGAATCAATTCAATATTTGAGAAATGAGGATTTAAATGAAAATGATTATGTGTTGGTAAAATGTCACTCTACTAAAAATGATGCACAAATGTATTTTGTGGCAATTATTAAAAGAAAAGACGAAAGAATGTTTTTAGTTTCTTTCATGAAAAAGAAATTTGGTTATAAATTTTTGTTCCCTGACAAAGAATGATGATCAATCTTTCATTCCTATTACGGATGTTGTGAAGAAACTTCCAAAACCATGCCCTGTCTTTTAACCTTCAAATTTGACTTTAGTAAATTTAAACTAGGCTAAGTTCTAACTACCAATGTTTAAATTTGTTACTTTTTAATTTTTATGTTTTTTCTTCCTGGCCTTTAAGGCTATTTTGATTGTTTATTTTATAATTCAAAGCTTTTAAAGGACGTTCCTAAGACTCATGTCATATTTTTAAGATAGGTATCATAAAGGTACCTTTATGTGATTGTTTTGCAATATTCATCTTGATCTCTTTTATAACTTGTAAGTTAGTTTAATCTTGTTCAAGACTGCCCCAGACTGTTTAGAGTTTTATACAATTTATTTAAGTAATAACTAGTGTAGGTATAAATGGCTATGTTCAATGATAATATAATTTGCAAATAACTTAAATATATTGTTGATTATATTCTAAGTTACGTGGTTTTTATTTTATCCTGGTTTTACAATACTGCCCCTAGGGGTTTCAAATGTGCCCCGCGGATGAGGCAGATTTGAACAAAAAAAGGTTTTTTAAAAATGGAAATTGCGTTAGTTTGATAGGTCGAAATAAATAAATATCATTTTTATTATTTAGTATAAACCCCATATCTATTTATAAAATATAATACATCTTGATTTATAACACCATATGAGAAATATAATTTAATAACTAAAAAGTGTTCAAAGGTGCCCTCCTCTCCCCTACTGTCATGACAGTCATGACAGTACTATTATAATAATAAAGGTTATTTAAAAGTATTTCTTTAGATTTACAAAACAAAATGGACTAAATATAATAGTTTTTGACTAAAATTAATGTTGTTAGTCCAAAAATCACTGTAAAATATTTATGGTATTAGTAAAAAAATATTAATTTTTAATATATTATTCTTTAATTTTGTGATTAAACTAAAGCTTAAACAACTAACTAATCATTAAATTAATACTTTTATTATTATAATTTATTTGTGTATATGGATATCTGTTATTGGGTCCAAAAGTATATGTAGTTGACTTTTGAATGTTACTTATATTATGTTAAAATTTTACAAAAAAAAAACATTAGTTTTCTATTTTAATGTATTATATTCTTTTTTTATGTATTGAGTTTAAAGTATGTGAAACAAAACCTTGTGTAGATATTTTTATGTACATTTTACTGTACAAGCTCGAAATACGAAGATTTAAAGTAGAGTAAGTAAGATTTGATTAAACGTGGGTTTAGAATCGCAGGCAGACAGGCAGACAGGCAGACAGGCAGACAGGCAGACAGGCAGACAGGCAGACAGGCAGACAGGCAGACAGGCAGACAGGCAGACAGGCAGACAGGCAGACAGGCAGACAGGCAGACAGGCAGACAGGCAGACAGGCAGACAGGCAGACAGGCAGACAGGCAGACAGGCAGACAGGCAGACAGGCAGACAGGCAGACAGGCAGACAGGCAGACAGGCAGACAGGCAGACAGGCAGACAGGCAGACAGGCAGACAGGCAGACAGGCAGACAGGCAGACAGGCAGACAGGCAGACAGGCAGACAGGCAGACAGGCAGACAGGCAGGACAGGCAGACAGGCAGACAGGCAGACAGGCAGACAGGCAGACAGGCAGACAGGCAGACAGGCAGACAGGCAGACAGGCAGACAGGCAGACAGGCAGACAGGCAGACAGGCAGACAGGCAGACAGGCAGACAGGCAGACAGGCAGACAGGCAGACAGGCAGACAGGCAGACAGGCAGACAGGCAGACAGGCAGACAGGCAGACAGGCAGACAGGCAGACAGGCAGACAGGCAGACAGGCAGACAGGCAGACAGGCAGACAGGCAGACAGGCAGACAGGCAGACAGGCAGACAGGCAGACAGGCAGACAGGCAGACAGGCAGACAGGCAGACAGGCAGACAGGCAGACAGGCAGACAGGCAGACAGGCAGACAGGCAGACAGGCAGACAGGCAGACAGGCAGACAGGCAGACAGGCAGACAGGCAGACAGGCAGACAGGCAGACAGGCAGACAGGCAGACAGGCAGACAGGCAGACAGGCAGACAGGCAGACAGGCAGACAGGCAGACAGGCAGACAGGCAGACAGGCAGTCGGGAAGACAGGCAGACAGGCAGACAGGCAGACAGGCAGACAGGCAGACAGGCAGACAGGCAGACAGGCAGACAGGCAGACAGGCAGACAGGCAGACAGGCAGACAGGCAGACAGGCAGACAGGCAGACAGGCAGACAGGCAGACAGGCAGACAGGCAGACAGGCAGACAGGCAGACAGGCAGACAGGCAGACAGGCAGACAGGCAGACAGGCAGACAGGCAGACAGGCAGACAGGCAGACAGGCAGACAGGCAGACAGGCAGGCAGACAGGCAGACAGGCAGACAGGCAGACAGGCAGACAGGCAGACAGGCAGACAGGCAGACAGGCAGACAGGCAGACAGGCAGACAGCAGACAGGCAGACAGGCAGACAGGCAGACAGGCAGACAGGCAGACAGGCAGACAGGCAGACAGGCAGACAGGCAGACAGGCAGACAGGCAGACAGGCAGACAGGCAGACAGGCAGACAGGCAGGCAGGCAGGCAGGCAGGCAGGCAGGCAGGCAGGCAGGCAGGCAGGCAGGCAGGCAGGCAGGCAGGCAGGCAGGCAGGCAGGCAGGCAGGCAGGCAGGCAGGCAGGCAGGCAGGCAGGCAGGCAGGCAGGCAGGCAGGCAGGCAGGCAGGCAGGCAGGCAGGCAGGCAGGCAGGCAGGCAGGCAGGCAGGCAGGCAGGCAGGCAGGCAGGCAGGCAGGCAGGCAGGCAGGCAGGCAGGCAGGCAGGCAGGCAGGCAGGCAGGCAGGCAGGCAGGCAGGCAGGCAGGCAGGCAGGCAGGCAGGCAGGCAGGCAGGCAGGCAGGCAGGCAGGCAGGCAGGCAGGCAGGCAGGCAGGCAGGCAGGCAGGCAGGCAGGCAGGCAGGCAGGCAGGCAGGCAGGCAGGCAGGCAGGCAGGCAGGCAGGCAGGCAGGCAGGCAGGCAGGCAGGCAGGCAGGCAGGCAGGCAGGCAGGCAGGCAGGCAGGCAGGCAGGCAGGCAGGCAGGCAGGCAGGCAGGCAGGCAGGCAGGCAGGCAGGCAGGCAGGCAGGCAGGCAGGCAGGCAGGCAGGCAGGCAGGCAGGCAGGCAGGCAGGCAGGCAGGCAGGCAGCAGGCAGGCAGGCAGGCAGGCAGGCAGGCAGGCAGGCAGGCAGGCAGGCAGGCAGGCAGGCAGGCAGGCAGGCAGGCAGGCAGGCAGGCAGGCAGGCAGGCAGGCAGGCAGGCAGGCAGGCAGGCAGACAGACAGACAGACAGACAGACAGACAGACAGACAGACAGACAGAGAGACAAAAATTCTAAAAACTATAGTTTCGGCCTCTGTATCAATAATAATGTCTATTTCAATAAGATTTTCTAAAAAATATTTAATACCTATACCTACAGTTTTGACTTAGTTAGAATTTTATTATACATATATGTATATCGATTGTAACTGAGTCGAATCTGTACATTAAATATTTTTTGGAAAATCTTATTGAAATAGTCATTATTATTGATACAGAGGCTGAACCTATAGTTTTTAGAATTTTTGTCTGTCTGTCTGTGACCGCACCAGAAGAAAACCACTGGACAGATTTTGATAAAATTTGGTATGATGATAGTTGGTTATCCGTTTCAACATATAGGATACTTTTTACGAAAATATCTCATCTCTGAGAAATCTATACTAAACTTTAAAACGTAACTAGGAATGAACCCAAGTGGAGAGAGATTATAGATTCCAATAAGACAAACAATTTCAACAAAAATATTTCTATGATTAAACAAAAACCCATAACGAGTGATGGCTCTCTCTATAGAGCGTGCCAGGTTTTTTTCGCATCCGCCGCCGTTTAGTTTGTTTGTTCGCAACATGCAAGTTTTTGTACTGTTCTGTCATTAAAGAAAATCCATTTTATTTGCTATAAGCGAAATTGGTTTATTTTTATACAGTTTTCATTTTAGTCTTCACATTTCTTATAATTTGCATATTCTGCTATTAATTGACAATTACCTACTCAACGTCGACCCAGTTCAATTGAAATATTTTTGCCCTACATATATTATTATGTAGATTGTCAAAATAGTTTTTATTTAATTATATTTTATTATTTCCGTCTTCCTAATAGATGTCCTTCGTAAAAAGGAAAAAAATTAAAATAATGAATCTGCCATTATCGCATTTCCGATAAAATGTAATTGTGCTAAAATATGCACGATATGTACTCACGTACCGCTACGAGAAATGCACGCAACATGCCGTAAGATTTTTACAGATTTTACTAAAAACATCGAACCCGCAACCTCCATCGTAGTAGGGCATTCGAGTTAGTCATTTTTCGCCATTACGTCCTGTAAATTGTTTAAGCGAATAAGTTTCGCGCTTGATTTTATTTTGTTTTTACGATCAGACTTATAAAATCTCGGCTAATTATGGAACTGCATAAAAATAAGCGTTCATACTTTGTATCAAATAGATGTTTGTATAGTACTCATTAAATAGACAAGCAGTTCATTTCATTGTTCTTTTAATATATATTTTTTATATGTTGGGACATTAACACACAGCACCATCTAGTTCCATGGTAAGCTTCACGAGGCTTGTGTTATGAATACCGGATAGTTGATATACTACACATATTATATAACTTTTAATACATACATCATACATACATATAAACACCCATGACTGTAGTACAAACATTGGTGCTCATCACACAAATGAATGCCCCCAGCGGGACTCGAACCCGCGACCGCTGGCACAGCAAGAAGGGTCACTATAAACTGAGCCAAATGTGTTATAAATGAATATTCCTTTGCCTCCAGGTTCATTTGCGTGGACACAGTGGAGCAGTCCATCCGGCAGCTGCAGAAAGCCAAGCTGGCGTTCGCCGACAGCGTGCTCACCGGCGTCAAGGACACCAAGACAAATCTAAACATTGAAGATCTTATGATGCTGTTCAATATGGGTCCACAAACCGTAAGTTGAGAATGTCGCATACTAGTTGTAGTGTTTGCATAAAATACAAGTAAACACTGTTTGGCTCGTTTGGTCACCAGTATGCAGGATTGACACGTACGCTCGCACCGCCTCGGCTCTCACGTAACTGTCAAGTGTCAATCCCCTACCCGTGCACCCGAGACAACTCATTACAGATTAAATACACAAACACTACATCCCTTCCATATTATTTATTTTTTATTTAATGTTTTCTTATATATTGATACAAACTAAAATCTGTATCTGATCAACAAAATACTACAAGAAAAATAATAATTAATCATAAAATGTTTTTTAATTTACGTAATTTACTATCCTTCATATCATTTTAATTTATTTATGTGTATTTATTATTTCCATCTTGAATAGTCCATTCACCTTCTATCTTTTTGAAATGGATTATATTACGTCTAAAGTTTTGGCCAGTTTCCTCATACGTTGGTATCTACAAGGTAACTACATCTCCGCCTTCTGCTGGTTCCACAATAATTTTAAATTTTGCTGACAATTTATCTCGCCTTTCCATTTCCTTCACATATACTTTATCACCCTCTGTCAATTTTGATTCCTCTGCTCCCCTTTTTCTTTATCCCCATATTACTTTTCTTTTTCCTTATAAAATGTATCCCTATCTGTAATATCCGAATCTTCTAATCTATGATCATTCTGCAACAAAGAGGGAACTTTGTCTCTATTCTGCCTTATTAGTATCTTCAATGGTTCTGGCATTGTTGCAAAATTAGGTAACCATTTTTTTATATAATTTACCAGTCCTAAAAATCCTGGAGTTCTTCCATTGTCTAAGGGACACCAAATTCTGAACTACTGGTTATGTACTTCTTCTAAGATGTTATTCCATTTCGTGTCAATGTCATGACCAAGAAAATTAATAATTTGTACCTCTTATATACATATATTTACCTTCGTTTAGTAGCATCATCATTCACATTAAAAACGTAATGAATATCCTCTGCTGTAGCCTCGTTATTAATATAGCTCATTTCTTTCTCATTTCGATTTATCTTATTTTTCTGATGTTCATCCTCCTTTCCCTCCAGCTTTCGCTTTTGTGGTCTAGTTTTACACATAACTTTAAAGTGCCCTGTCTTCCCGCATTCATGACATTTGTTTCTCTTCGATGGGCAATCCTGATTCGATAATAGATGTGCACTATACCCACACCGGCCGCATTTATTTTCCCCGGTTTACTTATTACTGGTTTGACTGCACGATTTCCTATAACATTAATTTCTAACTGATAGTAGATATAGTTTTCACTAATATATTGTGGTAAGCTTTTCTTAACATTTAGTGTAACGTGCACAATAATTGTCTAACTTACAGAGATTAATTATAAAATATTTTGTAGGCTGAATGTATATTCAAACGTCAACTTTAGATACCGTTATGTCATTTTTGATTTTGACGTTTGAATTTACATTCACTCAAAGGGTATAAAAGTGATTGCTAGACAAGTAAATCGGATTCTTACGCGTAACGTCGTGGTGTTAACATTGTGAAATAATAAGTGAAATTGTGTGTGTAATAGTGATGTGAAGTGAAGTGATTAGTGTGTTTAAGTGGATAAATATGAGAATAAAAGATACATATTAGACAACTGCTGTCTTTTCTTTGATTCCTTCTGAGCTCGTTTTAGTTCAGAAGTGGGATAGGCAAAAATATATGTATATTTTTGTACTCCGCCCGCAAGCAATAATCTAAGGTAATTATGGTTGAAATTAATACATTTTTTTTTTGATAGTGGAATAATCTAATGACGTCCAAAACTACTACCTAGTAGTTTTGGTAACAATGGTTTAAAATATTAACATTTTATTTTTACCATAATATTTTCGTATGTTTGTTTTTCTCGTTTCTTGGTTTAAGGAAAAGAGTAACATATTAAGATAAAATACTGATTGTTTGATCAACAACTAAGACTCCTGTCGTTGAGTTTCAGATAATGGAAGCTGAGCCCCACGACCCAGAACGTCGAAGCCTGGTGACTCCAGCGTGATCGCAGCGAAAAGAAAAATCAAGCCAAGGTCGTGCACGCAGCTGGCGACGTAGTCGCAGTCGCAGTCGTAGCCGCAGCCGCAGGCGTAGTCGCAGCTGTAGACGTGACTGTAGTCGCAACGTCAGTCACAGTCGTCATGGCAGCCGTCGTCGTAGCTGCAACCACGGCCGCAGCCCAAGTATTAACTTCGAGAACTCACACAACAGTGCACGAAGTCAAAGGAGGTACTGTGATTTATTTATTAAAGAACGTCATCTATATAACGAGAGAAAACGAATACGAGAACTAGAAGATGAATTACAAAAGAAGCTACGAGATCTGGACAGTGATAAAATCCAACCACTTCAAAATAAATCGAACAAACGACAACATGAAGAATCGGTACCACAAACACCATTAGAAGTTTCCCCAAAACGTACGAAAGAACAAACTGATATGTCATATAGTTTTCTTAATAATTTCTTAAAAATAATTGAGTCCAAAGCTAGCGATAGAGATTAGTTTTCTAGTTTAAGTAATGTTATTCCTGAGTTTGATCCATTAATTAGAAATCAAACCGTGGAAATGTGGTTAGATAAGATTGATGAATGTGCCGAAATTTATAATTGGAGTGACAAACAAACTAGTCATTATGCTTTACAAAAGTTAACCGGTCATGCTAAATCTTGGTACCAGGGCCTACCTTCTCTTAAGCATAGTTGGTCAGAGTGGAAACAAATGTTACGAGATTCTTTTCCTATAAATGAAAATTATGCAGAATTACTTACTGAAATGCTTAATAGAAGAACACGTTCTGGCGAGTCTCTAGAAATGTACTACTTCTCTAAAATTAACTTACTAAACCGTTGCAAAATTTTTGGTAAACAAGCGGTAGACTGTATAGTTTATGGCATAGAGGATAGAGGTGTACGTGTCAGTGCTCAAGCAGCAAAATTTAATAGACCAGAAGATGTGTTAGAATTCTTTAATATCATAAAATCGCAGACAAAAGAAAATTTAGACGCAAAGAAATTTTTAAGATTCCCAAATAACAACGTTGGTAACTCTTCTCGTGTTAATGAATTATTCAATAAAAACCGACATAAACCAGAATCTTTAACCTGTTTTAACTGTAAAGAAGTAGGTCACCCTAGTTTTAAATGTCCAAAACCTATAATAAAATGTACAAATTGCAATCTTCTCGGACATACTGCATCAAACTGTCAAAAAAGAATTACCTCTGAACAAAAAAATGTTTTAGATGTATCTATTAAAACTACACCGAATGATAAATATAAAGTTATGATCAAAATTAATGGTAATTCTATACACTGTCAAGTAGATCTAGGTAGTGAGGTTACATTGATACGAGAAAGCGACGCTAAAGCTATAAAATTAACATGGACCTCTGTGAATAGCCCGTATTTAAGAGGGTTAGGGAATATACCCTATTTACCGTTAGGACGTACATTTGCAGACATAGAACTTCAAGGCTTAGTAGAAAAACAAGTTGAAATACTTATTGTAGCAGATAGTTTGATTAACTTGCCGGTATTATTAGGTCATAGTTTCACTGAGAGACCAAATTTAAGAATAATTAAGACTGACACATACTTACAATTTGACCGAGTAGACGACGCGTTAAATTCCAAAATATCCTTGCGTTCTGGGGTTAATTTAAAAATTGATCTAGGGGAAATGAGAGTATTAATAGTGAAATCAGATGAACTTTATAACGGTTATGTATATATCAGGGGTAATATTAGAGGTTGTCCCGGTAATGAACACTATTTATTGCCTGGTGAGTATGAAATAGTTAATGGTGAGTGTAAAATACTAATACAAAATGTAGGGGAGCAACCAGTCCATTATAGAATCGGCAATTTGGTAACACGAGCCTATTTTTTTAATGATTGTAGAAACTATTGTTCGGTTAATTCAGTTAATTATGACCTTTCTGTTCACACGTATAATACCACTATAAAGTATGGTGAACAACTTACTGATGTTGAAGTTAGGAGCCTAAAAGAGATTTTACATAGATATAAAACTTGTTTCTCTACTGGTATGCACGACCTCGGTTTTACTACTGTAACTGAAATGGAAATTTACCTTAAAGACGTAAATCCAGTTGTTTATAGGCCTTATCGCTTATCACACTCGGAGCGTCAGTACGTACAAAAAACTATACACGAAATGATCGAACATGGAATTATCCGCGAATCTAGCTCCCCTTACGCGAGTCCCATAGTTTTGGTACAGAAGAAATCCGGTGAAAAACGTCTTTGTGTAGATTACCGTGCACTTAATAGCCGAACCAAAAGAGACCATTACCCTTTGCCTAGAATTGATGATCTGTTGGATCAGTTGAGCGGTCAGTCTTTGTTCTCTTCCCTTGATCTCGCTTCTGGCTATCACCAAATCCCTATAGCAGAAGAATCTCGGGAAAAAACGGTATTTGTTACACCAGACGGACAGTACGAGTATAACCGTATGCCGTTTGGTCTGGCAAATGCCCCAGCGGTTTTTCAGCGTACTATGCATAAAATTTTAAATAAATCTAAGGTCAATTATGTAATTATATATATGGATGACATACTAATACCCGTGAAAACTTTTGACGAAGGATTGAAACGGTTAGAAGAGATTTTTTGTTTGTTAAAAGAGGCCGGTCTAACACTAAAAATGGAAAAATGTAACTTCTTTCAAAAAAATATAGAGTTCTTAGGTTTTGAGATTGATATAAATGGTATTCGTCCTGGTAATCAAAAAACAGATGCAGTTTCTAAATTCCCTGTACCACGTAATCAGCATGATGTCCGTCGGTTTCTAGGGTTAGCCAGTTTTTTTAGACGTTTTATAAAGAATTTTGCGATCATAGCCAGACCTCTAACTAACTTATTAAAAAAAGACGTGACATGGAACTGGACTGACAAAGAAACAGAATCTTTTAAGACCTTAAAAAAATTACTTATAACTAGACCAATATTGGCATTATACGACCATACCGCGGAGACCCAATTACATACGGATGCTAGCAAGTTAGGCCTAGCAGGAATATTAATGCAAAGAATTGACTCAAATCCTTGGCGTCCAGTTGCATATTATAGCCGACAAACCACTTCAGAAGAACAAAAGTTTCATTCTTTTGAACTGGAGACATTGGCAGTAGTTCGTTCCTTAAGTAAATTTCGTTCATATCTATTTGGAATTAAATTCACTATACTAACAGATTGCAATGCGCTAAGGTCGACTTTCGTTAAAAAGGATTTAATCCCTCGTATATCTCGTTGGTGGATACAGTTTCTCGAGTACGATTGTAAAATTGAATATCGTCCCGGTCATAGCATGAATCATGTGGATGCACTTAGTAGGAGCCCAGTCTCTATAGAATCAGATCAAGTTCATGTTTTAGACATTCTATCAATAAATTTAGATGACTGGATAGTTACAGCACAGACAACTGACGAAGAAATCCAACGTATAAAAACTATTTTAGAAGATCCCGAAACCCCAAAAATAGCAGCTATTCATAAAGAGTACAGAATTAAAAACGGCCGTGTATACAGAGCTATTGACGATAATACTCTACGTTGGGTAGTTCCCAGGGGAAGTCGTTGGCAGATTTTAAAAGCGAACCACGATGAAGTAGGTCATTTTGGTTTCGAAAAGACCCTTCAACGGATTCAGGCAAACTTTTGGTTCCCAAAGATGCGAAAATTTATAAAAAAATATGTTGCTGCTTGCTTAGAATGTGCTCACCATAAAGTTTCATCAGGATCTAAAGAAGGCTATTTACATCCCATTGAAAAAATCGAAATTCCTTTTCATACAATCCATGCAGACCATTTAGGCCCTTTTCCCCGAAGTAAGAAGGGTAATACGTATATTTTAGTTATACTTGATAGTTTTACCAAATACGTTTATCTAGGCGCTGAAGTGTAAAATGTTTATACATTAAGTATAGTATAATATAGCATAATATAGTATAGCATTAGTATAGTGATAGTATAGCATTAAGTACTGTAAGCCATACTTTAGTAATGTATCATCTATCTCTCATGTATCATCCATATATGGTCGACCACCCATTAAGCTAAGCTTCATTATAAATTTACTTATTATATTCTGATTATTAAATATGTCTCCAACCTAAGAAGACGTTTATCTTTGGAACCTCTAAAAACATACCACATTTGATGGCGACCCTGCTGAAGAAACCTGCTTTGCTGCCCTATTGTTCTACGTAAATCCAAGATGTGTCTGTCAGTCATCGCAGTCAAAAGAAAATATAATTATTGGACAAAATGCTGCTGGATCAGCTGCCAACCAAGCTTACATAGAAGAATTAAAATCCAGCATCGGAATATCTAATATTTTCATGGGAATTGTGGTGTTGATTGCATTGCTGGCGGCTAGCATCGGAGCTTATAAGGTTTACAAGCGATGCCACAGGCGATGGATTCGGGAAGAAGTTAATTCATTGGCACTACAACGAGCTACAAGTATGATTCGACGCGGCCGTTCTCAAAAATCATCGAACGAAGGAGGTGACTAAATGAAAAAAAAAGTGTGTAAGTGCGTCCTTAAGCTGTGATCCACGTAAGTGTTTAAACTGTGCATAATTATATTCGGCGCGTGTAAACTCGCGAATATGATACGCGCCGCCCGAGAAGGAAAGATGTGACATTCCATTCCCGCTCAAATTACACGATGTACTTAGGTATCTTATTGTCAGTAATGTTACTATGTGCTATTTTAAGATTCGATGTTTATTATAATTATTAAGATTTAGTATGACAGATAAATTATGTTTAATATATAACTCTTTAATTGATATAAAGAAATACTTAATAAAATCGGGTAAAAAAAGATTTACGGGAAATATCATAGAAAATAAATTAAATGAGTGTGAAAAACTTTTATCAAGTAGCGGTTTAATTTTAGAAAATATAAAGTATAATGAAAAGTCGGATATAATTAATAAAGCTATTGAAATATATGAAAATATTAATGTTATATATTTAGAGATAAAAAAATTGTGTATTAAGTCAGAAAGTTATTTCACAAAAATGGATTTCGATTTAAAAACGGCTTGTAGTTTGTTGCCGGTTATGGACGGTGTAGAGGAGACTACGAAGAAATTAATTGATGGTATTGAAATGTATGCGGATATGCTTAAAGATTCAGATTTTCCTTTATTAATTAAATTTATTTTAAAAAGTAGACTCTCCGAAAACGCTAAAATGCGCATGTTGACAGACTATACTTCTGTTAAAGATATTGTTAAGGATATGAAAATTCACCTTTTAACTAAAAAATCATTTACGGCTATTCAAGCACGTCTTCAACAGACTACTCAAGGTTGGAGGTCAGTTGAGGAGTATGGAAGTGAAATCGAAAAGCTTTTCACAGAATTAACAATATCTCAAGCAGACGGAAATACTACTAATTATAGCGTTCTTAAGCCTTTGAACGAAAAGTCAGCAATTAAACAGTTTTCGAATGGTTTAAAAAATAGTAAATTAAGTACCATAATTGCAGCTAGAAACTACTCTTCTCTTAAAGACGCGATCCAAGCGGCAAAGGACGAGGAGATTTTCTTACCCTCGACCTCAACGAACTCTGACGTCATGCACATAAGGAGATCCTCGGCTCGTGGTAAAAGAGGTTTTCAAGGTAGGTACAATAATTTTAAGAATAGGTATCCTTTTTTTTTTTTTTTTTTTTGTCGGGAAATGCATTTACGCATGCCACCTGATAAACCCCCCCTCCCCCCCCAGGTGGTTATGTGGGGCTCACCGGCTAGAAGAGCCGGTACTACCCACTAAAACCCGACATTCCCCTCCCCTCCGCCTTAATGGGACGCCGCAGGATCGCTCGCGCATAACTACTACGGCGCCCCGGCGGCAGGTCTGCCAATGGCTGACCACCATACCGATGAGGCTGCTCCACAGTCAACTCTGCTACACCAGAGAGGTACCCGGAGCAGCCCCATCAAAACCAACCTCCGCCCACCGAAGTAGGCCACCTCCAATCGGCTGCAGAGGACAGGGAGAGCGGCAACGACACACCGACACTCCTCTTCCTCTGCAGCCCCACCGCGTCCACCATCTAACGGTGGTGGCCCCGCTAGGCCGCGGGAGATAGGGACGAGCGGCGCATCGCCATACCGACACTCCTCTTCCCCCGCGGCCCCCCTACCGTCGGCCCACCTCCGGACCAAGATGGCTGCCGACAACCACGCCAGACGCAGGACCACCGAAATGGCCCCGCTCCAGCCGCCGCACCGACGGGCTAGCCCCGGCAGCACGGCCCGCGCAGCGCCTCCTACCGCAAAACGGCCGGAGACACCGCGCTACCTCCAAGGAGGAGACGGCGCCCTCCTGACACCGCTCCCCCTGCCCTTCCTGGCTGTTGGTCCGCGCCGGATTGCTCCGGTACCACAAGCTCCTGTCTGGGGGAACAGTCGCGAGTGGCATTCCCCTATCCGCCACCCGGGGGACGCGCCCGGTAGCAGTCAGCCTCTGCCCCGGGAAGAATAGGTATCCTACCACAATGGGACATAATCAACGTGATCATTATGGTAATAAATATTTTTCATGTGGTAAGTATAATAACCGTGGAAATCAACGACATTATCAACATTCAAATCGCGGTCAATTTTCTAGGGATACTAAACGTAGTAATAATAATCGTAATGTATTTCCAATAAATACAAATAATACAGTCAGCGAACCTATAAAAAAAGATGACGTAGGTCAGTTACCGGATCAGTTTTTTCGGATTTAAGGATTATATTTTTACTTTAAATAATAAACAAAAAATAGTTCTTTTTGAAATAAATAAATATAAATATTATTTTTTACTGGATACTGGTGCTTCGTTATCTGTTATAAGAAACGAAGTTCTACATAAAAATACTACGATTTATAAAAGTGAGATTATAGTAAATGGAATAGGAGGTCAAGTAAAATCTCGAGGTCATGTGTATTTAACATTAAAAACAAAAGATGGTGAATCATTTCATCATAAATTTTATGTTTTTACCAATATATCGTTAAAAGTAGATGGCATTATTGGATTAGATTTCCTAAGTAAGTTTAGATGTGATATATAAATTCTAATACTTTGAGTCTTCACTCTAATAGAAAACAATGTCTTATGCCAATTTATGAAATACCGGATTATACTACGGATTATTTGTTTATCCCTGCTCGAAGTGAGTCAATACACTATGTAGCTGTAGAATCAGGTTTGGAAGGTGATTGTGTGGTTTGCGCGAAAGAATTAAGTAAAGAATTGTTTTTAGGAAGTACGATTGTAAGAATAAAGGATGGCAAGATACCAATTAAAATTTTAAATACTAGTGAAAAGGATTTAAAATTACCTAGATTCATCCCTGAGGTTCATTCATTAGAGCATTATAATATTTGTAATTTTAATAAAACTGTAGCAAACGTTAAAAGAGCCGATACTCTATCATCAATCTTAAAATTAGATCATTTAAATCCCGAAGAAAATAAATCTATTAGTGCTATTTGTCGGAAATATGCAGATATTTTCCATTTACCAGGTGACCAACTGACAACGACAGACATTTATGAACAGACAATTACATTAAAGCCCTATACTAGTCCAGTCTATATAAAGCCATACAGGATTCCTCAATGCCTGAAACCTGAGGTTCAAAAGCAAATTGAAAGCATGCTAAAAGATGATATAATAGAAGAATCTAAAAGTGAATGGTCTAGTCCAATATTATTAGTTCCTAAAAAAAGTGACAAAACCGGAGAAAAAAAGTGGCGTTTAGTTGTAGACTACCGAAAACTAAATGAAAATATTCAGGATGATAAATTTCCACTTCCTAACATCACAGAAATTTTAGATTCACTTTCAGGTTCCATATATTTTTCCCATCTTGATTTAAATTCTGGATATTATCAAATTCCCCTTAACCCAGAACATCGTAAATACACTGCATTTTGTACTAATTCAGGCCAATACCAAATGAAAAGACTTCCTATGGGTCTAAAAATTTCACCAAGTGCGTTTAGTAGAGTTATGTCGGTAGCTATGTCTGGGCTTACGTTTGAAAAGTGCTTCATATACCTAGACGATTTAATTGTTTTTGGCAGAAATTTAGAAATTCATAACAAACATTTGATTGATGTCTTTGAGAGACTTAGAAAAGTTAATTTAAAATTAAATCCAAGTAAATGCCAATTTCTAAAAAAAGAAATTTTATATCTTGGTCACGTAATTTCATCAGAAGGCATATTACCAGACCCTGAAAAAGTTTCAGTGTTGCAAAATTATCCCATTCCTAAAAATGCTGATGAAGTACGACGATTTGTTGCATTTTGTAATTATTATAGAAAATTTATACCCTCTTTTGCTAATATAACAATTCCTCTCAATAGACTTACTAGGAAAAATTCTACATTTTTTTGGAGTAAGGAATGTCAAAATTCATTTAATATTCTTAAAGAAGCCATGATTTCTCCCCCTATACTTCAATACCCAGATTTTTCTCCGGAAAATGAGTTTATTCTTCAAACAGATGCATCAGGAATCGCTATTGGTGCAGTTTTGACTAATAAAGATTTGAAACCTATTGCGTACGCAAGCAGACCTTTAAATGCATCAGAATTAAATTATCCAACAATAGAAAAGGAGCTTTTAGCTATAGTTTGGAGTGTAAAATACTTTAGACCGTACTTATATGGTAGGCATTTTACTATTAAAACTGATCATAAACCACTAGTATATTTATTCGGAATGAAAGATCCTTCTAGTCGGTTAATGAAATTTAGATTAACGTTAGAAGAGTATGATTTTAGAATCGAATATGTAAAAGGTAAAGAAAACGTAGGAGCAGATGCTTTGTCAAGAATTTATATTACATCTAATGAATTAAAAGGCATAAATGAGCAAGTTATGGCTGTGTTAACAAGAAAGCAAAAGAAGGTAATAGAAAAGGTAAATGAGAATAGCATGGAAGAGGATACACCCTTCCTTAATAACTCTGGAGACGAAAGGCCTGATCAACCAAGAGTTGTAGAGTTGTTAAGAAAGCCGTGTGGTTCAGTAGAAATGAAATTGATAGTAGGTTACGAATTAGATAAATTACGAAAGGGAAACAGAATAAGTGATGAGTATGAATGTTTTTCTTATTGTCCTAGTAAAAAGATGGTTTACATTAATCTCAACTTTAAGGCGCAATTCTCGCGAGTCGAATTTGTGACAATGTTGAGTAATTTCTGTAAAAAGTTAAATATTGAAAAAATATGCATAATAAAAGATAAAAATAATGAAAGATTTATTAACGATTTAAATGATGAAATAAAGTCGATTAAGAAGTGGTCCGGACCACGGATTTGCATTTTAAAAAGTGTAGCTAGGATTGATAACGATGAAGAAAAATCATTCATATTAAATAATTTTCATTTACTACCAACCAGTGGCCATGCTGGTGTCCGTAGGATGGTAAACAATATTAAAAGACGATTTTACTGGCCAGGTCTCGAAGCTGATGTAAGAGAATTTGTTAGAAAATGTTCTAAATGCCAGAAATCTAAACATTGTAAATACGTTAAAGAACCCATGACTCTATCGACAACTGCGTCATACGCGTTTGAAAAAATATTCATGGATATAGTGGGCCCGCTACCAAAAGATTATGACGATAATGTATATATTTTAACTGTTAAATGTGAGTTAAGCAAGTTTATAGAAGCTTATCCACTAAAAAATAAGGAATCCATTAGCGTAGCTAGAGCGTTAGTAAATAATTTTATTTTAAGATTCGGCATACCTAAAATAATAGCAACAGACAGAGGAACAGAGTTCACATCTTCCACCATAACCCAGGTATGTAAACTATTAAATATAGATAATATTACCTCAACAGCATACCATCATCAATCCATCGGAGCATTGGAGAATGCTCATAAAAATTTAGGTTCATTCTTACGAATTCACTGCGACAAAGACAAACAATCTTGGTCTTATTGGCTACCATACTGGTGTTTTAGTTTTAATACCACAGTCCATACCGAAACAAAATACCAACCGTTTGAACTTGTATTTGGTAGGCAGTGCAATATTCCCAATAGATTATCTAATACTATAGAACCTGTGTATAACCCAGAAAATTATAGTAGTGAACTTAAATATAGGTTGCAAGTTGCTTTTAAGGATGCCCGAAATAATTTATTAGAAAGTAAGTGTAGTCGTAAAATAAAATATGATAAGTATATTAATCCTATTAGTTATAATAAAGATGACTTAATTTTAGTAAAGTCAGAAACAGGTGGTAAGTTGGACGAACTTTTCAATGGACCATTTGTTGTATTAGAAGATATGGGACCAAATGTAAAAATAATTAAGGATAAGAAAATAGATATAGTGCATAAGAATCGAACAAAACGATTTATTAGGTAGTACATGTAATATAAAAAAAATATATTTATATATTAAAATATATTTTTTTCTTTCACCCCCGGAGGTGAAGTGTAAAATGTTTATACATTAAGTATAGTATAATATAGCATAATATAGTATAGCATTAGTATAGTGATAGTATAGCATTAAGTACTGTAAGCCATACTTTAGTAATGTATCATCTATCTCTCATGTATCATCCATATATGGTCGACCACCCATTAAGCTAAGCTTCATTATAAATTTACTTATTATATTCTGATTATTAAATATGTCTCCAACCTAAGAAGACGTTTATCTTTGGAACCTCTAAAACATACCACATTTGAGCGCAGTACGTAGCACGAAAAGTAAAGCTAGTATTAAGATTTTTAAAATTTATTTTAGTTTGTTTGGCACCCCATCTCGTTTAGTAACAGACAGAGGCACAAGCTTTACGAGTCGTAAATTTGAAGACTTTATAAAATCAGTAGGTATTAAGCACATTTTAAATTCTGTAGCCACACCTCGAGCTAATGGGCAAGTAGAGCGGTACAACCGCACTATATTAACTTCTCTCAGTACGTTAAATCATGGTAAAAGTAATGACTCTTGGGACTTAAGATTACCGGAGGTACAATTGGGTATTAAAACTAGTGTTCATGATGTTACTAAGAGAACGCCAACTGAAATGCTTTTTGGAAGAAAAGTAAATAATCCATCTCAGGGCATTTTGAACAATATTAGTGATGATATAGGTAACGGGGTTATAAAAGACTCTTTAGACAAAATTAGGTTAGAAGCAAAAGAATTAATCAAATATAATCAAGAAAAAAAATAAAGACAGATTTGACTTAAAGAGAAAATCAGCTAGAAAATATAAAGAGGGCGATTTGGTAAAAATTATTAGAACAATAGCTGGAAATTCAGGTCAGTCCAAGAAACTAGAACCCAAATGTCAAGGTCCTTACAGAATAAAAAAGATATTACCTAATGATCGATTTGTAGTAGAAGATACACCTCTAACTAGGAAAGGCAAGAGATACGAAAATGTAGTATCTATTGATAAAATTTCGCCTTGGTTAAGTTTTAGTGCCCCTGTCGTGTCTAGCGATAGTAGTGACAATGATAGTAATTAACAAGACTTAATTTCGAATATGTTGTAGTGATCTGAATATAATGTAAATTATATTGATTATTAAACTAAGAGTATGTACCTATTTTTAAATATATTTATTTCTGTATATTAGTGAAAACAGTGATTTTTATGACGTGTGGGCATGAGTTGGCTTATGAATTAGCCGCCCAAGGAGAAGCACGTCCTAGTGATTAGTGATATAATATGGGCAGGAGTTGGCGTAGGATATCGCCGCCCAAGTGATAATATTTGAGAATAGTGGTGAAGGAAGTAACCCTATTTTCTTGATCTAGTGAAATTATTAGTGAATATAGTGATTGTATATTTATTTCTATTATTATTATTATTATTGTAAACTATGAACGTGAGGACACGTTCTTTAAAGGATGGCCGACTGTAACGTGCACAATAATTGTCTAACTTACAGAGATTAATTATAAAATATTTTGTAGGCTGAATGTATATTCAAACGTCAACTTTAGATACCGTTATGTCATTTTTGATTTTGACGTTTGAATTTACATTCACTCAAAGGGTATAAAAGTGATTGCTAGACAAGTAAATCGGATTCTTACGCGTAACGTCGTGGTGTTAACATTGTGAAATAATAAGTGAAATTGTGTGTGTAATAGTGATGTGAAGTGAAGTGATTAGTGTGTTTAAGTGGATAAATATGAGAATAAAAGATACATATTAGACAACTGCTGTCTTTTCTTTGATTCCTTCTGAGCTCGTTTTATTAGTGTTTGTTTCGTGTCAATCGGTTAATAAATAAAAAAGTAATGCCAATTTAAAGAATCACGTCGAACATTTGTTAAACTATCTAAGTACGAGTATATCTATCTATTCTTTCTATATTCGTTAGCATTGACTGAAACTTCACTAAGCACAATATAATAACCCATAGGCTACTTTTCATCCCGAAAAAGTATACGGTTCACAGTGTTAAGTTGCGAGCGGTGTAAACACGACGCATTCATATCGCTTGGAGTAATTAACTATTCTTTAATTCTGAGAAACGATTAGTGCGAGTGCGTCTTATCGCTGTCCGTATTTTAGCTAGCAAAAATGATCTTTATTGATCATGGCGGAGGACTTAATTCTAAATGAAGATGTTAACACAGTGAATTCTTATTGCAATATTGGAATAAACACATTTGAGGAACAAACAAATTTATATGAGGAGACGATGGATGATTTGGGAAGAAAACGAATAAGACATGAGGAAAATGGTGGTGAATGGCAACAAGTTGTAAGTCACACGAAGAAAAAAACAAAAATAATGGATAGTTCAGAGAGTGATTTTATACAAATTTGCTTTACAGGTAAGAATATGTTACCGAAGGCGTTTACTTTAGCAAAATTATTCCGCGAACAAAAAATTTTGGATGTTATAAAAGTAAAATATATTAACCCATATAAAATTAACGTAAGTTTCAGTAATGAATCTAGTGCGGAAAAGTTAATAGCATGTGAGGAATTTATAAAATTGGAATGGAGATTTCAAAAAAGCTGGGAAGTTGGATTATCATTTGGTATAATTAGAAATATTGATACAGAGTTGTCTGAAGAAGAAATAATAAAAAATATTTCTTGTGACTTTGAAATAGTTGTAGTTAAAAGACTAAATCGTCGATTCGAAAAAGAATGGATTCCTAGTGATACTGTTAAGATTGGATTTAAGGGTTCTAATCTTCCTGGATATATTTACATACTAGATCTTAGAGTGAAAGTAGAACAGTATGTTTTCCCCGTTACACAATGCTCTAAATGTTGGAGGTTTGGCCATGTACAAAAGATGTGTCCATCAAATAAACCTGTTTGTCCAAAATGTACTCAGAACCACCCTAATTGTGATACATTAATATATAAATGTGTGAACTGTTCCGGAAATCACATGGCATTGGAAAAAATTTGTAGTGTATATAAAAAAGAAAAGAGAATACGAGAAATTATGTCAGAATTTAATTGCCCGTACAAAAAATGAACTGTAAATGTACTTAATGTGATGAATGATTTTTTTACATATGTACTTATTTATAAAAGCATTAAAATTACTCAGTTTGGAATGCTAAGACTGCGCTCAAAGGCTCTGGAATAACTGTGTCCGAATTTCTGACCAAATCTAGGCAGGAGGTACTTTGTTAGACTAGGCTTAGACGGAGTAGTAAAATTGTACATAATAAAATAATATACATAATTAGAAATCATGAATAATAATATTTTCATTAAAAGTCATTAATACATTAACAGGAAATATTTGACTACTCCAAATTAATATGGAATATCTATTGATTATACTTTTAAAGAAATATTAAAATATAATAATTTAACAGTCAGTATCTTAAAATTAAACATATTTTTCGAGTTACTAATTTTGTAATTATATGCTTATAAATGATTGCTTGAAAATAAATCAAATAGTAAGAAGTTCATAATTATATTATTACATTTAAAAATTCTGAAATACTATTGTTTAATTTTATAAAATTAAATTATAAATTATGGATACTTAACTGATTTTTAGGATGATTTTATAAAAATAATTAAAATTTCACTTCCGGCTGATTGATATAAAAGCGTAAGGTAACCGTTGGAAGAGTTAGTTTTGGACAGACGTGCATTACGCCAGAAAAGAGAAGTAATCGTTGTTAAAATAATATTGAATTTATGCTGGTAAACTTATTGATCAAAATAGTGGTAAACTTATGTGTAAAAAGTAAAAAGATAAAGTTTTCCTGTGATTGGTTAAATAGTAGTGATATAAAGTGATTGTTAAAACTACATTTAATTGTTATATTAGATGGAAATACGAAAATTGAAGTGACATTATAAAACTTATAAAGTAAAAAGTGATAATATAAAGCTTATTGCATTGGTTTACTGTGTTCTTATTTTCCTCGTCCTGAAATTATATGTTTATTAATACACTGTTTTATCAATTTGTCGCCGCAAGGAAGCACTTTGGTTTGAAAAGCTGCTGGTCATCAGATGGTACGATAGTTATTGCACTTCCTGATAAAAGCCGCAAGAAAATCTCAGCCTTGCATGAACTTCAGCCTTTACTTGGTAAATTTCCTCTGGATCAATGCACTCAGGATCCCAAGCCATCTAGATCTCGGCGTACCAACAAAACTTGGTGAAGTAATATAAACTAGGTAGATACTTATTACTTGTGTTATAAATTATATATTTGTTGTATACTTCACTTAAAACACTCTGCTGTGCAACATGTATCATTATTACTTTATTATAGTAGGAAGTAGTAGTAGGAACATTCTTTTCAATTTATTGTTATATTTAAAAATGATATATTTTAATGTAATGTATCTTTCGCTACGAGTACTTTTACTTTATTTTTCTATATCCTTCTTTGTAAGTTTATATAACCGTAATGATTAATCTTTTTTTTTCTATTCACTTGTCATAAAGCGTCTATGTTCGGATGCACGCTATGACATATTATATGCTACAGCATTACTATTCGAATTATTTTAGAAAGTGTCTTTTCAATTGTTTTATATATATAAGTTTTAGTCAATAAGTCAATTTTGTTGTTTTGTCACTATCTCGGCCAGTAAGTGTGGGAAATGTAAAACTGGTTTATTGTTGTACTTTCTTTTTTTTTCTAAATTATTTTATTATTTTTATTTACTTATATATATATATATATATATATATATATATATATATATATATATATATATATATTTTAAATTAGTTATATAATATTTATTCAAGTAATATAGTAATATATTTATATTAGTTAATATATACATATATATTTAAGTTATATATTTTATAGACTTAAATATTTGCATAGATATATATATGATGATGTTCTCCCGACCGATTCCGGCCACGGCGGCCAATCTCATTGAGACTAGCCAACTGCGCAGGAGATATTATAGTGCACAAGTGTACGCGCAGACACAACGTGCACTCTCTATTCCTATCACTCTCATACCCCGGTGGGACGACTGCTCGACACGACCGGTAAGAGTTAAGGCGCAGGACCGACGGCTTTACGTGCTCTCCGAGGCACGGGGGTGAAACACCGCCAACTTCCCAACTCCGGGCTATTACTGAGACTTAGTATACAGAAAGACTCAATAACTAAACTTGGCCCGACCCGGGACTCGAACCCAGGACCTCCGGGTGTGCAGCCGTACATGCTAGCCACTACACCACTGAGGCAGTTATAGATATATATATACTCGTATATGTACATGCAATATGTCGAATTCCTTTGATCTAAACGATGAGTTTTGTTCATGCTCGTCGGATGATTTCCATAGTGTCTCAAGTAATACGTCGTGTGAAAGTAATACTTTGTCCCTCGATTGTCAACTTAGGTCTATACTCGACGATCAAAATCGCGGCTTGAAATTCGTCCATATTAATGCGCAAAGTATTCCGGCTCATTACTCCGACCTTCTAGCATCTTTTAGTAACGTCAACCTCGATGGTATTCTGGTCTCTGAGTCATGGCTAAAACCTTCTCTTTCATCTACCCTTTACTCTCTTTCTAATTTTACTCTTATCAGAAACAATAGACCTAACAGAAGAGGTGGGGGTGTTTGCATATATCTTAAAGACACTATTTCTTTCAGCATTCTAAAACAATCTGATGGTGCTGATGTGTGCAATTTAGAATACCTTTTTCTTGAAATTGTTACACACCATTCTAAGCTTCTGTTAGGCGTCGTTTATAGTCCTTCTCTTAATGGTAACTACTTTGACACTTTCGAATCTCTCCTGGAAAGTTTTTCTATTACGTATGATCACACCATTATCATGGGTGACTTTAACACTTGTCTTATGAAACGTGACCCGCGTTCTCTCAAACTCCAATCAATTATTGATTCTCTTAATATGTATATTCTTCCTCTCTGTGAAACCCATTATCCTCCTAACGCTAATCCTTCTCTTATTGATCTCATAATAGTGCCTAACTCAAATACGATTATTGAATTTGGTCAACTAACAGCTCCTTTTTCCTACCATGATCTTATTTTTATACAAAACGATTTGTCTGTTCCCAAGCGTAAAGGTAAAATTATTATACGACGTAGCCTCAAAAATATTAATCGTGATAATTTTGAATATGACTTATCTCAAATTGATTGGTCTTCGTTATACGATTCATCTGATGTGGATGATAAAGTTAGGATATTTAACTCAAATATCACAAGTCTATTTGACTCTCATGCTCCTGCTAAACCGATAAGAGTTAAACATCTCCCGGCGCCTTGGCTTACCTTATCAATAAAAAAACTAATGGCCAAGCGCAACAAAGCCAAAATCAAATGCAAAAAAAGAGGTATCCGACTGAAGAAAATATTGCTGCTTATAAGAAACTGCGCAATCGCTGCAATAGAGAGTGTAGGGATGCTAAACGCCGCCACATTCATACTTATATTAATAATTCTTCTCCATCCCAAGCATGGAAATTTTTTAGCTCGCTTGGTGTGGGTAAATCACGTAATTCACCACTTCAGGTCTTTGACGTTGATTCTCTCAACCATCACTTTTCTTCCCCTCCTGTAAAAATCGGAGCTTCTAATAAGACATCAACTCTTCTCAAATTGGCACAAGCCACACAACCTAGGGGCAATCTCTTTACTTTTCGTGATATCACAATTAGAGATGTTAAAAACGGGATCTTATCCATAACTTCCAAGGCCGTCGGTAATGACGACATCAGCCGAGACATGCTTTTACTAACTATCAATGTTGTCAGCCCTATCATTACTCACATTTTAAGTTACTCGTTATCATCGAAAACATTTCCTACGGCTTGGAAACTTGCCCATGTTACTCCTTTACCCAAATCTCCTAATCCTTCCCTTCCTTCACAGTTTCGGCCAATCTCCATTTTGCCCTTCCTTTCAAAAATCTTTGAAGACTGTATTTACAAGCAACTTTTCCATTTTTTACTACAAAATAACGTCTTAAATCCTTATCAATCTGGTTTTCGTCCTTTACATAGCACCTCTACCGCACTACTAAAAGTTACTGATGATATTCGCTATGGTATGGATAATAAGAAACTAACGATTCTTATTATGCTCGACTTCAGTAGCGCATTTAATTCAGTGGACTTTGATATTTTACTAGCTATACTTTCCTCGTTTAATATCTCTTCTTGTGTTAACGCATGGTTTAATTCATATCTTCAAGGACGGCGGCAGAGAGTCTGCTCTGAAGATTCGTACTCTGATTGGGTGGATCTCACTGCTGGTGTTCCTCAAGGCGGTGTATTGTCTCCCTTATTATTTTCTATTTTTATAAATGAGCTCACTAAAATTATTTCATCTCCCTACCATCTCTATGCAGACGATTTGCAGCTGTACAGACACGCCACTGTTAACGAATTCGCAACTCAAATCGACAACATTAATTTAGATTTGACGCGAATCGGTGAATGGGCTGCTTCTTTTGGATTACTCGTTAATCCAAATAAGTCACAAGCTATGATTATCGGTAGCAAACAACTACGAAATAAAGTAAATTTCCATAGCTTGCCTTGTATCACTTATGAGGGTACGGTAATAGAACTCACTGAAAAGACAAAAAAATTGGGTTTGATTATGGATAGCCATTTATCTTGGTCGGCACACGTTAATAAGGTTAGTAGACGTTTGCATTATTCGCTTCACTCACTAAAACGATTACAAAATTTCCTTCCTCTTAAAACTAAAATTTCCTTAGCCCAATCCTTACTACTTCCTCTTTTATACTATGCTGACGTTTGCTACTTAGATGCTACAGAGGAGCTACTCAATAAATTAGATCGACTCCAAAATCTATGCATTCGTTTCATCTATGGTTTGCATAAATTGGATCATGTAAGTGACTTTCGTCTACGACTGAAGTGGCTCCCTATTCGCCTTCGCCGGAATATGCGCATACTTAGGACGTTATACACTATTTTAAGTAATTCTTCTCCTACGTACTTACGCGAGCGTTTTCAGCTATCAATCCCTAGCTCAAGACCCATACGCCCCTGTTTTAGGCTAAAAAAGCTTAACGTACCTTCTTATAACACTACTTTTTATGAGAAATCCTTCACAGTACAAGCAGCAAAACTCTGGAACTCCCTTCCCGATAAGATCACAAATGACAATCCATCACTAAAACTGTTTAAATCTCGTTTAAAAGAACTTTATCTAAGTGATTCCATATGATTTCCTTATTATATATTTCCTGAAGTATGTGTATATATGTATGGATATATATATATGTAATATGTATGTATGTAAGTATCTATGTAAACATGTATGTATGTATCTATGTGCGTATGTATGTATGTTTGTATATATGTATATTTATATTATAATTAATGTTTGTAGTTTGTACCTACACCGCACCGCATTATTATTTTGATATTTTCTCACACTTGAGGGTTTCTGATAGAAATCTCTTAAAGAGATAAGTCATCCTTTGTACACATGGCATCTGTTTTAACTTGTATGTTTTTTTCTGGTACATAAATAAATAAATAAAATTAGGTTTTATGTGTGATAACATTTTATTTAACTCTCGGATGGACCTTGGAATCCTTGGGTTCCGCAGGGCGCAAAGCGGTGGTGGTGTCGCAGTGGACGTCGGTGCTGGAGCTGGTGGCGCGCGCGCTGGCGGCGGCGCGCGTGCGCTGCGTCACGCTCGGCGGCGCCGTGTCCATGGCGGCGCGCGTGCGCCTCGTCGACCAGCTCAACGACACCGCCTCGGACGTCAGGGTTAGTTGCATATACTAAAAAAATAATTATTAAAGAGTGCGTGTATGAATGTGTACACGCGCAACAAGTAAAACTTCTGTAGGTTATTGGTACTCTTTATGAAATTCAATTTATGTTTTAAATAATTAGGATAGGTGAGATACTCAAAATAACGTATATTACATTCATATATTTATAGAATATCATATAACAAAATAATATAATATTATATATCATTTGTCAGACAAGAACAACGGTTACCATTGCAACAAACGTACGTGCATTTTTTTCGCAATGCATTTACCAGCTTACCCCCCAACTCAAGGGTGTCTAATTAAGTTTTACTTCAAAAATTTAAAAATTCGTAAAAAAATTCTTACACCTTTAATGTTTTTTTACACTTTTAGGTTTTTATATTTAAATGTTTCTTTTTTCTTTTATAAATATCTTGTCGTCTACTCTGTGTGTGTGCGTTTAAATTAATGGAAACTGCTGATTTATGTTATATATATTTGTTATGTGCCTACTTATGTTTTAAAATACTGTGTTTCCCAAATCTTCTTCTCCCTGCACATTTCCCAATCACTTGGGGTCGGCGCAGTACATCTTCTGTACTGCTGATAGGATGCTATTCTCTCTCTTTATCTGAATGGTATTGCGGAAGTCTTGTAATTATTATGCACTTTCAATTTTGTTGTCTTTTAAAACATTTTTTATACTATTACATAAATTTCCTACTGTTTCCCAAATAAAAAAAAAACATAAATGGCGTTACCTGTGTTCTACATTACGCTTGCGTTTCGTCATATTTAAAACTCTATAGCCATGTTTTTGTTTAAAAAGTATGGTCAAAATCAAGTGCGGTTGCATTCTATAGTGATTCAACATATAAAAGCTGGTGAGTGTATGAACGTACATACCTAATACTTTCTTAATACTTTCTTAGATTTACGCGAATATTTGACATTTTAAATAAAACTATCTTTTCGGATTTTGTCGCGGATTTATTTGCATTTTTGTTTCCTGACGTTTCGAATGCTTTACAGCATCCATGGTCACGGGAGAGACTGAGGTGTTACATGTCTTGGAGGTATAGTTGTTACAGACAGCCTACCCACAATTAACAAAATGAAAATTGCACCAATTACATTACAATATTTTTTAACTTTAAACATTTTTATAATTTTAATTATAATTGAATATGGAATATTATTTATTTAATTTTTGCTATTATTTTTATAATTATTACAATTTTAAAATATTAATTAGTAATCTATATTTAGTGTTGCCATTATTATATTTATAACCATAAAGAAAAATATAAAATATAGTGTTAATTATTTAAGCCATATAATTGTTCTATGTGTAATTTAAAAAGTTAAAGTTAATTAAGGATAATTATTTTAATTTAGTTTGCTATTATTTAAAAACAACTTACTAAGCAACACTATTACTATATACTTTTACAAATGAGAAATGAAAAATATTAATCTGATATGCTGTCATTTTGATCTACACAGTAAGAACTTACTACATCTACCTGTCTGTTATGTTTATATTTTTTAAAATTGTAATAATTATAAAAATAATAGCAAAAATTAAATAAATAATATTCCATATTCAATTATAATTAAAATTATAAAAATGTTTAAAGTTAAAAAATATTGTAATGTAATTGGTGCAATTTTCATTTTCAACCGACTTCAAAAAGGAGGAGGTTCTCAATTCGATTGTGTTTTTTTTTTTTATGTTTGTTACCTCAGAACTCCGTCATTTATTAAACGATTTGGACAATTTTTGTGTCGTTTAAAAGGGTATACTTCCAGATTGGTCCCATTTAAATTTCAAAAAAAAATACCACCCCTAAGGGTGGAAAAACAACTAATGATGAATTTGACCTACTTCTAATTGTCATATAGACTTGAAACTTTGTAAGTATTCTATTTCTGTTGATAGTACAGTGGTTCGGTATTGTTGACCTGATCTGATGCCAAGGCCAGAAGGTGGATAGGTGGAACTCTTCAACGGCTAATAGTAGATACTTTGAGTTTGGGCTTATTTTGTTTGATTTGACAAGCCTAACACGTTAGAATCCTTACTTTTCTACTACTGTCTACACTAAAAAGGGAAAAATAAAAACTTTTTAACAAAAAAATAAAAACCGACTTCAAACAAAAGCACTAAAAGAAAAAAAATAACTGATTGGTAGTTTTCATTTACTATACATACCTAATCAAATATTTTCGAAGTCGGTGTGCTTTGGCTAAGTAATTAAAGCCTACCTATTAAATACATACCTAATCAAATATTTTCGAAATCGGTGCCAGCCCATACAAAGCAAAGCACACCGACTTCGAAAATATTTGATTAGGTATGTATAGTAAATGAAAACTACCAATCAGTTATTTTTTTCTTTTTAGTGCTTTTGTTTGAAGTCGGTTTTTATTTTTTTGTTAAAAAGTTTTTTGTTAATTGTGGGTAGGCTGTCTGTAACAACTATACCTCCAAGACATGTAACACCTCAGTCTCTCCCGTGACCATGGATGCTGTAAAGCATTCGAAACGTCGGGAAACAAAAATGCAAATAAATCCGCGACAAAATCCGAAAAGATAGTTTTATTTAAAACGTACATACCTACTCGTATATATTATTTAACTATTTATTATCTATGTATTTCGTAGGGCTCGGAAACCTGTTTAATTTTAAATCTGGTTCTGACTTCTGGACATTAAAGGGCTTTCCGGTTTAAGGTTTCGGTTAACCGGTTTAATTCTGGAGAACGGTTTTTAACAGATTTAGATTCCATGATCAAAATTAACAGGTTAAAATGAGTTTTTGTGCGTTTACATTTGGTGAATCGTTGCTACTGGTGAATTGCTTAGTAGGAGGATATGTGTACGTTTCTTTCTTATGAATGAATTAACCGGTTTATATTGATATCAAAACCGAAATCCAACCTTTCTCTAAGAATTATCGTTAACAATTATTATTTTGGTTTACTCAACCGGATGATTTCGTTGACTGGTTAAAGAACTAGCGGCGGGTTTATATACTAGTGGCTCAACCTCGCTTCGCTCGGGTTCGCCTCTAAAAAACAAAAATAAACCTATCCACGGGAACCGTACATTTTTCCGGGATTAACAGCCTATGTGCTATTCTGGACTATAATCTATCTCTGTGCCAAATTTCATCCAGATCCGTTCAGCCGTTCTGGAATTTGGTGTGAAAATGTAACAAACATCCAAACATCTAAACTTTCTCATTAATAGTATTAGTAAGATTCATCCGATCCGATTGTCGGACGAATAGATACAACCTATTATTTTTTTGTATAATGACTGTGTAAAATGTGTAATAGTTTTAATTTAATATTTTTGCAAAAGGTGGCACTGTTTGTGTGTGTGTGTGTGTGTGTTGTTTTCTGAATTGCGCTGTCTAAAGTTTCTAAGGCGATTTAAAGATGTTTCATTAGAGTTTAAATTGAGTTAAAATATACGAGATGCTATCAACGAAGTAGTATTTTATATATTATTTAGTCAAAAACTATTATATTTAGTCCATTTTTTTTTGTAAATCTAAAGAAATACTTTTAAATAACCTTTATTATTATAATAGTACTGTCATTATTTAAAATCTGATTATTATTTTACATATTCACTTTAAATAAATAAAAATAATAAAAAAAATACCTTAATTTAATATCAATTTATGACCAGCGATAAGATATTTCAAACAATATTTACATCAAATAAACACTTAAAAAACATCGACAGATTGACATAAACACTGAAACATACACACATCAATACATTAATTGACCAAATGCAGATTATCAGACTATATTCTACATGGTTTCTAACAGAACTGCCACATATATAAATAAAATGAAAAGATATCAAATCTAATAGATTTTACTGCAACACCAATATCTATACTAATATTATAAAGAGGTAAAGTTTGTGATCTTGTGAGTTTGTGAGTTTGTGACGTTGTAGGGGGTAATCTCTGGATCTACTGAACCGATTTTCAAAATTCTTTTACCAATAGAAAGCCACGTTCTTTCTGAGTGTCATAGGCTATATATTAACCCGAAAAATGAAAAGGCTTTTTCGTGGTAGTCGGATTTGCAAAGTAAGTCGGAGAAAAAACGGTCGAACGAAAACGTTTCTTACGAACGCTGCCTTAACGATCAGAGATATATGATTATGTTCTAGAGAAAAGTTGTAGAGCTTAATAATGCCTACAAAAAAGTCAGCGACAGCATATGTCTAACTTTTATATTTAAGTCACAAAAAGTAGTTTTTTATAATAAAAAAATCATTTAAATCGGCAGGTCATGTTTATTGGTCATATTATCAACAATTATAAATTCTTATCAAAATAAGTAAATTTATCGTCTTAAACGTTTAAAATAAAAGACTTTTCCCTTTTACTGCATATAATTTGGACAAATGGTTAAAGAGATAATACAACATATTCGTATGTATGGACGAACCCGAGCGAGCTGTTTATCTGTTTTTCTCTTTGTACGGGCTAATCTCCGGATCTATTGGACCTATTTAAATGAAATTTTGCATGGTGGTACCTTATATCCCCGGGCAACATCTTAGATACTTTTCATCCCGGAAAATTAAAGAATTCCCGTGGGATAGTTAAAAAACTATAACAACTTATACAGCTTAGTACACAAAAACTACTGATTGGATTTTAATGATACTTTACAACAATATAGTTCATACATGACAAAAACAAATCAGCTACTTTTCATCCCGGAAAATTAAAGAGTTTCCGTGGGATAGTCAAAAAACTGTAGTAACTGTAGAAATGATTCGCACATGAAAATATCAGAGGTGCGAGACCCGGGATTTGAACTTGCTTCACTCGGTTTCCCATGCGAGCGCGTTACCACTGGGATACCACTGCCTAGATACCTTTTACTTAAAGAAAATCTTTCTTTCCCACGGGAAAATGCAATAACTGGTTTTATCGAGTCCTCCCTAGAAACCTTCCTCTGGCTAAGCCTTAAGACATAAGTCAAAACAATATACTAAAAAATTGTAGGTCTTGAAAAGTCCTACAGAAAAGTTCTGAATAGTATATGTCTATCTTCTAAGTTACACTCGCAATATTTATTCTTATCTATACCTATAATAAAACTTAGTCAAATCGATGTGCGCGTTTCACGCAAAAAGTAATCAACCGATTTTAACTTAATTTTGTATAGTGATAAAACTTAGTGCTCGGGTCAACATTTAGAACGGTTCTCTTGGGATAGATGTGTTTGTGCTTTTCTAGAGGTGAACCCGAGCGAAGCGAGGGTGAGCCGCTAGTAGTTTATAAAATAGCAATAGTCCGTATAATACAGTATATATAGTCCGAAGTATAGAAGATAAAACATTTATTAGGCATCATTCTAAGTTTTTAATAGGTGTTAAAGTATGAAATTGCCGATTTGTACTGAAAAATTGAAATTCGTTCTTTTTTGAATTTAACATATTTATTTAATCAATTAACATTAATATCTATACATTGCTGCCATCTAATAGGAAGGTCATTTATGCCTTTGCGATAGAACACTGGTAATCTAGATTCGACGAAATGTGTGAAAGCATTTTGTACTGCCTCCTGAGAAGAAAACTTTTTATCACATAGAAAATTGTCCAAATCACGAAAAAAATGGTAGTCCGTTGGGGCAAGGCCTGGCGATAGGAGACGAGACGGAGGGTGACGAATGGTTTTTAATTGCAGTTCCTGTTGAGTTAAAACGGTTTCTCGTGCTGTATGAGGTCTCGCGTTATCATGGAGCAATAATGGTGAAGATCGATTCATGAGTCGGGGCTGATTCACTGCTAGTTTTGCTATCATTGTTCGGAATTCGGCATAGTGTCTACTATCTACCATTATTGCTTGACCAGATTGGAGAAAGCTATAGTGAATAACACCATGTTGAGACCACCAAACAGTTACCATTACCTTTTTGCCTGACCTGGGGTCAGCCATTACATTTTTTGCTTACGGTTATCGTAAAGAATCCACTTTTCATCACATGTCACAATTCGATTCAATATTCCTTCATTTCTGTATCGATTCAACAAGGCAAAACAAGTTTCAACACGTGTTTCTTTCTGCAGAGAAGAGAACTACATAGGTACCATATGAAAAAAGTTTCACTCAAAAATCTTAAACCATGAAGGTTCTATGTCAATTCCAAGTACCTATTACAATAAAACGGCAATTTCATACTTTAACCCCTATTATTACCTGGTGTCAATCCCATGTGAGTTCCTTTCTTGACGAACGCCGTAGCCACAGCATGAAGAACGCCAGCGACTAGAGCGCCATAGCCGAAGTAACGGAAGGTTATCCACCCCCCGTAAACTCCATAGAGACGACCCCCAATAAAACTCCCTAGAGAGGAACCCACGCCTTCAAATATTGCACCGACCAGACCCTATAAAAAACAAGTATCTATTAATATAGAATAAGTAATACACAACAATATTTGTATGCACATATGTCTGTATATCTTTTTGTGTCGTATTTGTTCTTTTTTCACTGATCTGATTGCGATGAAACTTTAGTGATCAATGAAAATAATTTCAAATTTGACTACATATATGAAAAATTTCACTGTATAAAAAAAAAAAGTAATGTGTTAGTCCAAGGCTGGTTACAGCCAGGGCTTTCTATAGTATAGGTCAATAACAACAAAATGATTTCCAAACAAACCAAGCTAATAATTCAACACCATACCTGCACAGTTGTTTCGGTACCGGGTGCAGAAACGATATTTGCATACGATGTTATGGTTGGATAAAACATCCCTGAAGTTAATCCTTGGAACAATTCAATAGGCAGGATCCACCAGGCGTTTATTACAAAAGAATAAAAGATGAATCGTACTCCAAAACCGAAAAGGACAGCTGACATTATTTGGCTATGACCAAATTTTTTTAACAAATAACCTGTAAATAAAATTTAATGCTACTATCATTTTACTTTAGCTTTTAACGTGGAACATGTCTAAAATCCCACCGTAACATACGGGTACTAGGTCAGAAAAGTGGACCTTAATGAAATTTAGTTGCCATAGTAACCGTTGTTATTGATTGAAAAATTATCTATACATATAATAAAATTGTAACTAAGTCGAATCTGTACATTAAATATTTTTTGGAAAATCTTAATGAAATAGACATTATTATCGATGCAGAGTCCGAATCTATAGTTTTTAGAATTTTTGTCTGTCTGTCTGTTTGTTACCGCATCACGAGAAAACCACTGGACAGATTTTAATGAAATTTGGTATGATGATAGCTGGTTATCCGGGTCAACATATAGGATACTTTTTATCGCGGGAAAATATCTCATTTCTTCGAAAAAATAAAAAAAAATACTGCATTGTAAGAGTATACTAATATGTAAAACATAAGAATTTGGTTTTTGGTCATCTGAACGCGGGCGAAGCCGCGGGCAATGCTTGTATGTATACATGATATTATTTCCGTTGCTATCTTCATATTACTAGGTATATTTACTAGTTTGTATGTTTGTTTTCAAATATGTAAAATATTTATTAAAAGCTAAAACACTAAAGCGACTCGCTGAAATGGATGTTTCACATTGAACCAACGGCGGTGTGCCCCCACAGAGTCCCCATCTAATTTTTATACTATACTATACTAATATCCATACTCCATACTAATATTATAAATGTGAAAGTTTATTTGTTTGTTTCCTCCTTCCGTCGTCCTTTTTTCAGGTCAAAACTGAGTGGCATGATTTTTTGTGTGGAGATAGCTGGAGGCTACTTTTTATCGCGGGAGAGTATCTAATTCCCTCCGGAAACACGTTATAATACAATCCAAAAAATATTTATAATCAGAATTACTTGAAACTTGGTATTAATGCTCTTCAATAAAATTAAATAAATACGTGTTTACGCATTTTATCGAAATTCATTCTATGAGAGGGTGCAATATTTGAAGGAAATATGCCAAAAAATGACGATATTTTTTTTTCTTCGCTCTCACCCTAAAATATCTCAGAAAATGTCCAAACAAAGCTCCTGTTAAAAGCGGAGCTCAAAATTCCAATTCTAAGATGTGCTCCATCGAATTTTAAGTTTTCCCATACAAATTGTATGGAAAATATGATTTTTAACACTTTTTTGTCCTGCAAACTGTGACTAAAATATTTTTCAAAAAAATGAATTAATGGACCGTTTTAAGTATTAAATTTACTACAAAGAGTTCCATTGAGTCGAATTTCTATCTTCAATATTTCATTTGTTATATGGCTTTGAAGTTCAAATTTACGGTTTTTTGCATTTTGTGGCTAAACTGTAAGAGTTAGAGAAAAATGTTAAATGGCAAATTTGTAGTGCATTTAAAATCCTATAAAAAAGTATTTGTCAACTTTTTCATATCATCAATAAATGTGACATTTTCTGAGATATTTTGGGGTGAAAGCGAAGAAAAAAAATATCGTCATTTTTTGGCACACCCTAAAATATATATATATTTGTTTTTCAAGCACTCGTTCTCTTCCCCTTGAAAGAAAGACAGAATAATATGACCGTATTATTTTATCTTAATTAGGTATAACTAAATGGATTTTTCATTAGCTATTTTTATTTTATATTTATTTATTTACTTATCACAATTCATTTACGTATACAAATTGGCATTTGTATATATGTATTTAGATATTATCGTTGGCGTTCATGTTTAGTTGTATAATACTGTCTATATTATTTCAAAGTCTGAGCATGGTAATTATTTTTTTTAATAACTTACTCTAGCCGCGACTTTGTTCGCGTGAACCAACATAGGCAAATTATATTTGACGACACGTTTGGCTCAATTTCTATACATGCTATATTTGTGACACTATTTGTTGTGGCAGCGGTCGCGAGTTCGAGTCCCGCTGGGGTCATTCATTTGTGTGATGAACAAGAATGTTTGTACTCCAGTCATAATATTTATATTTATAATACGTATCTATTTAAAGTTATATGTGTAGTGCATCAACTATCTGGTATCCATAACACAAGCCTCGTCGCTTACCAAGGAACTAGATAGTGCTGTTTGTTAATGTCCCAATATATTTATTATATTTTTTTATTAAAAACGAACAACTTTCATACTTCAAAATCTAAATTACCAAAAAACATTTTTTTATTGCTTGAACACATTAAACTATTACAATTTCGTTATCCTAGCCTTTTAGATTTATGGTTATATAGTATACGAGTAACGTTTCAATAACTTACCTATCTGAAGTGTTTCTTATCTTTCTTAGATATATGTTTATATACGTTGTAGGATCATTTGAAATTTGGATTTCCGCGAAAATCCTAGTGTTATTGAGAAAACACGGATAATTAGACAATGGTGAAAACATTTCTCAATTTTTCACTAATAGATTTCTCTATTAGAAGCCTATACTCGTATATAAATAATGTAGGTTGAGAAGGCTAAGGCAGGAGCTACGTCTTCCCCCCCAACGTGCGTTCACCTTGTCGTGGTGGGGGGGCTCAGTAGTGCCCGGCAATCCAACCGGGCGCAAAGCTAAGAAACGCACAGGGAGGTTGCCCACTTCGGTGGGCGGGGGGAGGTGGCCCTCTTCGGGGGGCGGTGTACCTTACGGGTTGCTCCTGGTACTTCTCTGATAGCAGAGTGGACCTTGGAGCAACCCCATGGTTGTGGTGGTCTGCTTTGGCAGACCTGCCGTCGGGGCGTCGTAGTTGAATGCGTAAGCGACGGCGACGAAGAGGGTCTGCTAAGGCGTTAGCCTCGCGTTCCCTCTCCGCCGTCTCCTTCAGTGAGATGACGGCCTCGCTGAAGGAGACCATCGCCGACCAGGACCTCTCATCGCGTAGCATGGCCCCCACCACGCTTCGCAACGAGAGGTCTCCACCCACTACCGCCATCAGGGCATGGCGCTGGGGAGCCCAAGCGGCGCATACCGCGAGGGTGTGGTGCGAGGTGTCCTCGGACGCACCACATTCGTGGCATGCGGGCAACGGTTCCCGACGCGCAATTTGACACAGATACTTACCAAAGCACCCGTGCCCGGTAAGCATCTGCGTCAACCTGAACGTCAGGACGCCGTGTGGCCGCCTGACCCAGCGAGACAGGAACGGACGAACCGCCCCCACCGTCGCCCGGCCAGCTGCCGGAGTCCCCAGGTCTTCCCACCAGCGCCGGATCAGTGCCTCGTCAGCTAGGCGCCTGATCCGAGCGACTCCCTCCCGCGCTGGACGTTCCCCTCGCGCCCGCTCACTCGCCCGAAACTGATAAACTTCGGCGAGCACCTCCGCCTGGAGTTCCCAGGGCGGATCGCCCGCCAGAAGTGTCGCCGCCGTGAAGGACACCGTACGGTATCCCCGCACCGCCCTCACCGCCAGGACCCGTTGCGCCTTGCGCAGTTGGGCCCTGTTCGGTGCGGAGAGGGCGTCAATCCACACGGGGGCACCGTACAGTGCCATGGACCTCACGATGCCGGCATAGAGCCGCCGGCAGTGAGATCCAGGGCCCCCGACATTTGGCAGAAGTCTGCCGAGGGCCGAGGCGGCGCCGATCAGTCTCGGGGTGAGCTGGGCGAAATGGACACGAAACGTCCAGCGTCCGTCCAGGGTCAGGCCCAAGTAGCGCATATGGGCCCGAACCTCCACCATCCTACCCTGGACTCGCAGACAGGCGTTGCGGGGGGCACCCTTGCGTGGGCCATGAAAGAGGAGAGCCTCCGTTTTGGAGACGGAGACCCTCAGGCCCAGCATCCCTATCCGGTCGGCGACCAGATTGGTGCCGACTGTGGCCAAGCGTGCCGCCTCCTCATAGGAACGACCCCGGGCTGTGACGAGGGTGTCATCAGCGTAGGCGATGACACCGAGCCCGGGGAGGAGCGGACAACGCAGGAGCCAGTCATAGCCGAGGTTCCACAGTACCGGGCCCAAAACGGCCCCTTGTGGAACCCCGCAGTCGACACGTCGCCGACCGACCACCCCATCTGCCCCCGTCCACGCGACCTGTCTGTCGCGGAGGTACACGTCCAACACCCGCCGGAGATAGAGAGGCACCTCATGGTACCGAAGTGCCTCTCGTAGCGTCTCAAACGACAAGGTCTTGAAGGCGTTGGCCACATCCAATGAGACGGCTAACAGCACGCCTCCCTCCTCCACCGCGGCCAAGGACCGAACCTTCAGGGCGTTCAGGGCGTCCACGGTCGACCGACCCGCCCTGAACCCGAACTGAGCCTCTGAAAGGCCCGGCCCCACCTCCTCGAGATGCTGAGTAAGACGGGCAACGAGAATTCTCTCGAAGAGTTTGCCCATCTCACTCAGCATCACGATCGGCCTGTATGCCGAAAGGGAGTCCAGAGGACGACCCTCCTTGGGCAACAGGCACAAGAGCCCCTCCTTCCAGATCTTCGGGAACTGCCCAACACGAAGGCATGCGTTGAATAGGTCCCGAAGATCCCCTCCCAGGTATTCCAGAGCGATGCATAGGACTCGCCCCGGAATACCGTCCGGTCCCGGAGCCGTCCTCCTGGCCCGCAGCTTGTCTCGGGCCAGGTCCATCTCCCCCTCGGTGATTGGGGGGAATTCCTCCACTCCCACAGAGCGCGTGGGAGGAGCCATCACCGGGGGGACGTGCCCAGACGACTCCGGGAACAGCCCTCCGATCAGTCGCAGGAGGACCTCGGGCGGCGTGGTCTCCGTGACCGGGGCGCCGTGCGCGCGGAGCTTGTTCCGCGCTCTGATGTAAGGGCGCCCCCATGGATCCCGATCCAGACCCGCCAGCATTTCCTGGCGGGCCGCCGCCTTGGCCTGGCTGATGGCGAGCTGCAGGGCCTTTTTGGCTGACCTGTAGGCCACCCGCAGCTCGCTTTCCAACACCGGGTCCAGGCCATTCCTCCTGCGACACCGGATAAACCTCCTCCTATGCCAATTGCAGGTCGCCCGAAGCTGTGCGATTTCGGGCGACCACCAATACACGCTCCAGCGATGCCGGGCGATCCGCCTTACCCGCGGCATGGCCGCATTGCACACCCTCGTAAGGGCGTCGCACATGCGGCCAGCCAGCTCCTCAACATCGGAGCTGGCGCCCACCACACTCCCCTGGGAGCACCATGCCTCTACGATGGCCGCCTCCTTGGCCAGCTCAGTATCAAGCCGGCCCAGGGCCCATCTCATGAACGCTCGAGAGGGCCCTCTTGGGCGGTCCACCGGCACCGGACGGGTGGAGATCTCAAATCGGATATAGTTATGATCCGACAGAGTCTCCACCTCCTCCTCTACCCTCCAGTTGATCACCCTGCGTGCGACGGCGGGGGTGGCGAACGTTAGGTCCACCACGGACCCCCCCTGCTGTCGCACGCACGTGAACGCTGTCCCTACATTGAGCAGGGACAGACCGGAGAGTAGTGCCCACGTCTGAACGGCTCGCCCTCCAGCGTTCGACGTGGGATTCCCCCAGGCCAAGGACTTGGCATTAAAGTCGCCGAGGACGATAGTGGGCCTCGGCGACTGCCTGCAAACCGCAGCGCGGACGGAGTCGAGGAAGATCTCGAACTCCGCCAGACTGCGGTTGGGGGAGAAGTACAACGCAACGATGGCGTACTCTCCCCACCCTGCCACGACGAGTCCTTGGCCCCTCTCGATTGCCGAGAGACGGAGGCCGGTGCTGCTCCCAGACACTAAGGCCACGGAGCCCTCTAGGTCCCCCACCCAGTTCGGTTGGTGAGGAACAAAGTAGGGCTCACAGGCCGCCGCCAGATCTATTTCCCACTCGGCCATGGACTGCAGGAAAAGGTCCTGCGCTCCGGCCGAGTGGTTAACATTCCCTTGGAGGAAGCGCTTGTGGTCACCCATTATGACGACATATGCACTTCCTCAGCCTGGCGGCTTCCGGCACTGACGACGACTCCGGTCCCTAGAGCCGTCTTGCCTTTCATGATGGGTGGGTTGCAGTCTCGCCCACCCATCATATGCCCAGAGGGGCGCCCAGCATCTGCGCAGACCGCGCAGCGGACTGCCTTCGCGGTGCAGGCAGCGGAATGGTGCTCATCGCTGCCGCACCGGAAACACAGGCGCCCCCGCTCTACCCTCGACGGGCACCGAGGTAGGGTATGCCCCAGACCCATGCATCTGAAGCAGCGTAATGGGCGCTGCTCCAGAACTTCGACCTTGGCCGACGACCACCCGACCAGAAGTCGGCTTGCGTCGACCACCTTCTTGGCTGCCGTAACTGGGCACCTTACGACAGCCGTGCCCATCCCCGCTTTCCCGGTATGAACCCGGCTCACCCAAACGGACTCGGATGCGCAGCCGCCCGCCCGTGCGACTGCCTCGACCACCGCCTCCTTGGTGACCGAGTCATCCAAGCCCCAGATTCTCAGCTCCCCCGTTTTTGCGGGGCGAGCGATGGTCGCCACCCCGTCGAGAACCTGGCGGAGCTTGTCCGCCAGCTTATCCGCCGCTTCCGAAGGCACGGAGGGCGACAACAGCAGCCGAGCCCCCGTCGCCGCAACCCTCACCATCAGGCCCCCAGTGATGCCCAACTGGGACAAGTCTATCCCCAGCCGCGCACGCTCCAGCAGCTTGGCGTAGGTGACACCTTTCGATGCCGCCTCCTGCTGGAGCGTTATAATAACAGCCGCTGTGCGCGGCGGAGCCGACACCTTTGGCCTAGCCGGCGCCGAAGGGGCCCTCTGCGCCACAGGGGCCTTTGGCGCCGACTTTGCACCAGCCGGGGCAGCCGGGGCCGCTGGGGGGGAGGACTTTTTCCCCTTCCCTTTACCTTTGCGGACCATCGCTGCCCATGTGCCCTCATCCGCAGTACTCGGTCCCGCCACAGGGGCCGGCGGAGCTGATCCCGCCACAGGAGCTGCTGGCGCCGGCTGCGACCTAGGGCGCGCCGGGGTTGCCGTCCTAGTTCTAATAGGCTGGCGCCTGCGTGCCGCCGAGTCCTCACCCGCCACAACCGCTACCGGCGCTGGCTTATCCCGAGGCTCTCTCGGCGCAGGCGTTGGCGCACCCGCCTCCCTCCTTTTGTCCGCTGCCAGAGGCGGACGAAGCGACCTAGCCGGCAGCAGGCGCTCCTCAATCCCTGCCAACTTGGCATCAATAAGGGCCCCAACCGAGGAAATGAGGGAGGCCCTTAACTCCTCCAAGGCATCCCCCTGCAGAGAGGAGGACGGAGCACTCGCCCTCAGCTCGGAGAACTGGCGACGGTGCGCCTTCACCTCCGCTTTGAGGTTCTCGACCTCCCGACGCAGCCGCTCGTTGTCAGCAGCAACCTTCCTAGTTTCCTCGCTATAGGACCGACTCGCCAGGGTATCTACGATCCCCGTCAACGCCTCTGCAGCCAGCTTGAGACGGCGGACGTATTCTCCCTTTAAGTTGCCAGAGGTCCTGGCAACATGCAAGATCTCTGTCACACTGCGTCCCGCCTCTGCCCGCAGGCCCTGCACATCTCTTGCAGAGATCCCCTCCTCCTGGTTCTCGGAGGTCGACAGGTCCGAGCCAAACTCAAACACTGCCTGGTCCGCCCTATCCGCCTTGCCGGCCTTATCCCCCTTCTTCTTTCTAAAAGCGCGCGCCTCAAGTGCGCGCTCAAATTCGGCCTCCCTGGCCTCCTCCTCCATCCTGCGCAGATTCGCGCGCGCGCGGGTAAGAACCGTGCCACTCCCTGACCCAATGGGCCTACCCCTACGCGCCTTGTTCTCCTTGGCGCGGACTCGCTCATCCGTCTCCGTTTCCGAGCCAGTAGAGCCCGCCAACGGAGGACGCGGAGCAGTCCTCTTGCGCCCAATGGACGCATCTGTGTCCGCGTTGGCGTCTAAGTCGGCCATGACTCATTCGCCAACCGCACACACACGCAACACACCCAAACTACGCGACAAACGTCGCAAAAACAACAACAAATCCAATCAGAAAGAAAAATCAAAAATCCACGAGAAAAGCCAAAAAATCAAACATGTACAGCAAGAATCGGTATCCAGTAATCAAAGCCAATCAATAACAATCAATAACCAGTAACAGAACCAACTCATGTCCTAATTATCGAAGACAACAGTCCTAATTTGATAATCATCCGCACCTGGCCCTTCTAGGCCAAGTCCTATGCAGCATAATACTACTCAGGGTTGGAGGCCTAATTTACCACCCCATGTGCAACAACCTACTAGGACACAGCAAATAATCCTCCACCAAACTATAACCCACAAAGCAATGTATTTAAAATGCCTAATAAACCCCCACACCATTCATTTAATTTCAGTAGTCAACCCCGTCCAATGAGCGGCGTTACTCACTTTGTTCCTAGACAATTACCACCGACATTACACGATTGGCGTAGATCCGGAAATCCACCTCCTAATAACTATTTTAAAACTAGAGAGCTAAACTTTAATGATTGTTACTACGACTACGATGACTTTGACTATCACTGTTACGACTACGGACAGACCTACAATGATCATGACTATACTGAATACTTTTGCTATCAAGAATCCCCATACTCAGAGACGGCAGTTTTAGAGGAAATAGACCAGCCATCTGTCCCGAACAGTGACATAAATTTTCAGAAGGATCAGAAATTAGAAAAACCAAAATAGAATTAAATTTTCACGTACAAAGGCAGCTGGGATATGTTAAAATAAATAATCCCCCATTAAAATTTTTAATAAATACTGGGGCTAATCAATCTTTTATAAGCCCAGAAGCTGTTCAAAAATATTTTAAACACATTCCATTAAATTACGAACCATTCGAAGTAACTAATGTGCATGCTACAACGAAAAATGATTACTCAATAACGTTGCCTTGCTTCCCGGAATTCTGCGAGCAAGATGATATTACTTTATTCGTTTATAAATTTCACAATTACTTTGATGGCTTAATAGGATTTGACTTACTTGACGTCTGGGGCTCTAACATAGATCTCAGTAACACACTACTTATTACACGCAACGCTAAAATACCAATTTATATGTATGATTCGCGGATAGCTAATCTTTATGAAGAAATAATTCCTGCTAATTCATCCAAATTAATAAGATTGCCAATAAATTCATTAGACGGTGATGTTCTAGTTGAGAATCAAACCATTTGCAATTGCTTGATTTCGGATTGTATAACTAACGTAGTAAATAACCGCGGTTGGGTAGAGGTTACTAACACTACATATAATGACATCTTTTCTATGGACCGGCCAGTAGCGGCTGAGTTATTTAACATAGAAAGCGAGTGTACTGAAATTTTATCCGATCGTGCTAAAGAGGTTTTATCCCGACTTCGTACTGAACATTTAAATCCGGAAGAACGCGTTAACTTTGAACGTCTCTGTGCAAATTACGCAGATGTGTTTTACCTTGAAGGTGAAAGTTTAACATTCACCAACAGGATAAAGCATAGAATAAAAACTACAGATGAAATTCCAGTACATACAAAATCTTATAGGTATCCTTTTGTTCACCGGCAAGAGGTAAGAGACCAAATTTCTAAGATGCTTAGTCAGAACATCATCAGGCCTTCGGATTCAGCGTGGAGTTCACCTATTTGGATAGTGCCGAAGAAGGCTGATGCTTCAGGTAAGGTTAAATGGCGTATTGTAGTAGATTTCAGAAAAGTTAACGAGAAAACGGTTGATGACAAGTACCCCATCCCCAATATTACAGATGTTCTTGATAAATTAGGTAGATGTCAGTACTTTTCCACATTAGGTTTGGCTAGTGGATTTTACCAGGTGGAAATGGACCCTGAGGATATACATAAAACAGCTTTTAACGTAGAAAATGGTCACTATGAATTTCTGCGAATGCCAATGGGCCTAGTATACTTAGATGACGTAATAGTTTTCAGTACTTCCCTCCAAGAACACATTTTGAACCTAGAAAAAGTCTTCAAAAAACTACGTGAATCGAATTTTAAAATACAGATGGATAAATCCGAATTTTTAAAATTAGAAACAGAATTCTTAGGGCACTTAATATCTATTGAGGGTGTTAAGCCTAACCCTAGTAAAATCCATGCAATTCAAAATTATCCCTTACCAAAGACTTCTACCGAAATCAAACGTTTTCTCGGACTACTTGGAAATTACAGAAAATTTATACCAGATTTCGCACGTGTCACTAAACCACTAACACAATGTTTGAAAAAGGGTGCAAAAATAGTCCTAGATCAAAAATATGTAGATTGCTTTGAATACTGTAAAACACTTCTAACCAATGATCCCATCTTGCAGTATCCCGACTTTACTAAGGATTTCATTCTTACAACAGACGCATCTAATGTCGCTATCGGTGCCATATTATCTCAAGGTACAATAGGTTCAGATAAACCGATCGCCTATGCATCAAGAACACTTAATACTAGTGAGACTAATTACAGCACGATAGAAAAAGAACTTTTAGCCATTGTCTGGGCTTGTAAGTATTTCCGCCCATATTTATTTGGCCGCAAATTCAACATTATAACGGATCACAAGCCTTTGCAATGGGTAATGAACTTAAAGGAGCCGAACTCACGACTAACGCGCTGGCGTTTAAAGTTTAGCGAATATGATTTCACCGTAATATATAAACAAGGTAAACATAATACTAACGCGGATGCTCTTTCTCGTATAGAATTGAATAATGATGAGCTTATGTCTATCGCGGTTAATCCATCTGAGAAAACGCCTACGTTAAGTGGCTCTGGAACTATTACAGCGTCAGAGGTAGATGATGACAGTTCTAGGGCAGCTACAGTTCACACTAACGATGAAAACCCAATCTTAGAAATTCCGATTTCAGATGACCCATTAAATAGATTCAGTAGACAATTAGTACTTAATATAGTAGGTAACCTTAAGAGTAAGCCTATTATCACAAAACCATTTGACACACATACCCGAATTTCAGTTCAGATATCAGAGTCCAATTTAGAAGAAGACGTAATTAATGCCATTAAGGAATATGTTAATCCCAAAATCAAAACAGGATTACTTATTAACCCCCCATTAGCTATGTACAATATTATTCCAATCATACAAAATACATTTAAAAATTCATCTATGAACCTAACATTAACTAAAACTGAAGTTGAAAATGTACGAGAATATCTTAGACAGCAGGATATCATTAACAAATATCATGTTGGTAAAACGAACCACCGGGGCATTAACGAATGTCATTTAGCTCTATCTCAGTATTTCTGGCCAAAAATGAAAGAAAATATTACTAAATTCATAAATGAATGTACAGTATGCGGACAAGCGAAATATGATCGTAACCCTATAAGCCAACAATTAAGGGTTGTTCCGCCTGCTTCTAAACCTTTTGAACTAGTACATCTGGATATATTAACAATTCATAGTGAAAAGTTCCTAACAATAGTTGACTCATTTTCAAAATACGCACAGGCCTATTACTTAAGGGATGGAACTGCAATAAGTGTCGTGCAAGCATTACTTAACTTCTGCACACACCATGGCATGCCACTAACAATAGTCACGGATAATGGCACAGAGTTTACTAATCAACTTTTAGCAGAATTTGTGAGTCTTCATAAAATTCAGCATCATAAAGTAGCACCTCACGCACCCAACGAAAATGGTATAGTTGAAAGGTTTCACTCGACCATACTAGAACATCTTCTTTATTAAAAGTTAATCAAAATTCGGAATCAGTAACCAATTTGATGCCCTATGCACTTCTAGCTTATAATAGTAGTATACACAGTTTTACAAAATGCAAACCCATTGAAGTCATAACGGGACACTTTGACCCTCGAGATCCTTTTGATTTAGATATCTCGTCGCAGTTATTACAACAATACATGGTTAATCACAAAGACAAAATGACTCTCACCTATAATCTGATACATGACCTTTGTAAGACTCATCGAAGAGAACTGACTGATAACATTAATAGAAATCGGGAACCTGAATCTAGTTATTCCCCGGAACAACAGGTTTTTATTAGAAACCCGATTGCTTCCCGTCAAAAGCTAGCCCCCCGATACACTCAAGACGTTGTCATGACAGACCTACCTATTCATATTTACACAAAGAAAAAACGAGGTCTTGTTGCAAAAAATAGGTTAAAAAGAGTCCCTAAATCCGCCCAATTGTTGCAGGATGATCCCGATCCTCCTTCTTTGTCTGCAAACATCGCTAATGCAAGAAATAAGACTTGAATCTCTTGACGACGGACCGGGTATTCTACCATTTAAACTAGGTGCAGCTAGAATGATATCCCACTACCATTCCTTTTTACAATATATTAACCTTCAAGATATAAAAGATAAAATAGAATCAGTTAATAATCAGCTAGATAGTATAAGCCCTGAATTACATAATAAAACTAGTTCGTTATTTGAACCTCACATTAATTACCTTAAAAATAAGCTTGATAATGTATTAGAACAGTTACAGACATTTGAGAGTAATCGTGTTAAAAGAGGACTGATAGATGGACTTGGGTCTGTTATAAAGAGTATAACAGGTAATCTTGATTTTACAGACGCATTGCACTATAATCAGGCTATTAAATCTTTACAGGATAATGAAAATAAGCTAGCCTTTGAATTGAATAATCATGTTAGTCTATCTAAGAATTGGACTTCTCAATATTCAAAAGTGTTAGATAATATAGTAGAAAATCAAGATAAAATAAACATATTAGTTAGCGAAGTAACTCGAAATAATGACTTTACAAAGTATGCACACCTGGCTCAAGTACTTACAATATTAAGCGACAATGTAGATTCCACATATCAAGAACTGCTTAGGTTACAAAATGTATTGGCTTTCGTTAGAACTTCCACAATGCATCATTCAATATTAAATGTATCTGCGATACGAGCTATAATTACGAAGTTAAGCAAGTTATACGGTAGTGAAAGGGTAGTAGAAATAGATTTTAGGGAATACTTTGATATAATTAGATTAGGGACTTATTATGTAAGTAATCAGATAGTAATAGAATATAAATTTCCTATAGTTTTACGCCCCATATATGATTTGTATAAATTATCCATCATCCCGAATAAAAACAATGAAATCCTTACTCCACCCCTTCCATTCCTTGCCCTCTTTGAGGAAGATTACAAGTACATAGAGGCTGAATGCCCGAAGACCAGTAAATGGTACCTATGCAAAGAGAAGCAGATTTTGCCTATTCATAAACCATCGGACTGCATCCAGCAACTTATCATCACGCAGCAAAGAACGTCGAGTTGCAGCCCCACTTCAGTGCTACTAACCAGGTCGGCTTATGAGGAGCTAGATGAGAAACACTACGCTGTTAGTTTCCCTACTTCAACGAAGGTTCACCTATCTTGTGCTCAAGACTTCTATAAGAACCTGCAGGGTAGCTATCTTGCTATTATACCACATCAATGCTACCTAGAAACACCTGACTTCACCATTTCAAACAGCAACAATCATCTGAAAGGACAAGCACTGAACATCATAGATCTGCCTACTACTACCAAAAAGACGACGCCCACAAATCCATTACTGAAGTTAAACTCAGTCAAATTAGATCACCTACATCAAATGAATATGAAGGTCGCTATGCAAACGCCGGTACAGCTGACTGACGTTACCGACTACAGCTTATATCACACTACGATACCAATGTACCTAGTGTTGGTAGGTGCAGGAGTCCTTATTAGTGGCCTCTGCTATCGTAAGTACTTCACGAAGCAGACACAGAACTCACCTGAAGAACTGAAAGAAGAACAACATGAACTTCAAGCGACCTATGCCCTTCCATCATCGAAAGGGTTGATAGTAATCAACCCCCAGCTCAATTTACGACGAGAGTCTTCAATAGTCGCTGTTCTACGGGGGGAGGTGTTACGCTGTTGGTATTATATTGTCTGTGACATAATATATGTACACTATAGTTATTTTTAATCTGTTAAAAATTTGATATTGCTCTCTCTCTTGTCTCGTGTGAAATGTAAAACCACGTCGTCCTTTTTGTAAAACTTAAAATTAAAATAAAACTAATTAATAAAAAAGGATATTTATTTAAAAACTTCCACCCAAGAGGTTATGGGCCCAGGACACCCAGAACAACAAGGAAAGCAGAAAGGACGCAACAATAATTAAAAAGGTTTTAATTTCTAATACTAATAAAAAATAAAATGGATGAAATTAAAATTGAACCTTTAAATGGTACGGAAGGATATCAGCTTTGGAAGTATGAAATAAACATTTATTTCAAAGCTAATAATCTCAGCCAAGTAATTGAAGGCGTAAAAAGTTCAACCGATGAGAACTTTCAAATAAAAGATGCAAAAGCACAACGTGCAATCTTAATGAGCATTAACAAGAAATATAAGCCGCCATTAATGTCGTGTAACTCAGCAAAAGAAATGTACACTAAATTATGCAAAATGTTTGACGGAGAAGAATCAAGACGTGCTTCTGAATTACTACAAGAATTTTTCACATTTAAAACAAGCAGAAAACATAACATATCGCAATTATTATGCGAAATTGAAAACTTAACCTTTAGACTCAAAGGGCTTGGTCAAAATATAACAAATGAAATGTTAATCTCAAAAATTCTATCATGCTTACCATCCGAGTACGAAAATTTTATTACCGCATGGGATTCAACTGAAGACTCGAAAAAAACTTTAGAAAATTTAACTAACCGACTGTTATCTGAAAATAGAATATCCAAAAAACATGAAGAAAAACCCTTTGCCTTTAAATCTATGAAAAATGTAAAGTCAAATAAAGTAACCTGTAACAAGTGCAATAAAATTGGTCATTATGCAAAAAACTGTAACAGTAAACAATGTTCAATCTGTAAAAAATATAACCACGAGGAGAAAAACTGCTACTTCAGAAATAAAACATCAAATAAGCGAAATGTTGCTTTTGTGACAAATAAAATTCAAGATGAAAATATGTTCATAGTAGATTCAGGTTCTAGCTCTCATATGGTAAATAACATAAATTTAATAAATGACTATCAAGAAGATTATACAGAAATATGTGTTGCTAAATATAATGAAACTATGAAGTCACCAGGCTATGGAAAAGTACAAGGTACAAATTGTTCATTACAAAATACTTTATATGTTCCTGAACTTACCCAAAACTTATTATCAGTATCATGTATCACAAACAATGGAGGATCTGTAATATTTAATAAAAATTCAGTAAAAATATTAAAAGACAATGAAGTTGTACTAACTGGAAATAAAAACAAAACTGGCCTTTATAGTGTTGATGTATTGAATAATATATATAAAAACAATATTGCATTTTACTCGAATAACAATGAAACTGCAATGGATTGGCATATTAAAATGGGTCATCCAAGTAAAAATGTTCTCTCAAAGTTACTGAAACTTGCTGACGGTCTGAAAATAACAGAAAAAGATGTCGAGCTCATGTCGCAATGTGAAGTTTGCATAAAATCAAAACAAGTAAGAAAGCCATTTAATACTGAAAGAAAAAGAGCTACTAGAAAATTAGAAATAATACATAGTGATGTTTGTGGACCATTTGAAGAAACATATGATGGTATGAAGTATGTACTTACCATTTTAGACGATTACACACATTTCATTAAAACTTATCTGTTGAAGTATAAATCTGAAGTCTCCGAGTGTCTGCAGGAATACATAGAAGAATCTGAAAGAGAAAATAAAATGCTGATTAGTATAATAAGATGTGATAATGGAGGAGAGTATAAAAATAACTATTTCAAGAAATATTGTAAAACAAAAGGAATAAAATTAGATTATACAGTACCATACTCACCTCAGCTTAACGGGAAAGCTGAAAGATTAAATCGAACATTACTTGACAAAACCAGAGCATTGTTATTTCAAAATAATTCAGAAAAAATATTATGGGGAGAAGCCATTAGAACAAGTGCTTACCTGCTTAACAGAACACCAACTGAAACAACAAATAAAACTCCATATGAAATGTGGACAGGTAGAAGACCAAACTTGTCAAATTTAATAATGTTTGGAGCTGAAGTATATGCAAAGAGACTGGGAAATCTTTATAAACTGGAAGAAAGGAGTGACAAGATGATAATGATTGGCTATACACCTAATGGTTATAGACTATGGAATGATTTTACTAAAACTTTAGAAATATCAAGAGATGTAACGGTAATTAATAATAAAACTTTACAAACAAAGGAGCAAAAGGAGAATTTAAAAACATTAATACCTGAAAATTTATTTGATCATTTAATTGACTTACCTGAAGAAAAAGATGAAGATACAATTTTAAATGAAGAAAAAGAAATAAATCACCTAAAAAATAATGATAAAAATAAAAACTTAGGAGAAGGCAGTACCCATATAAACCCAGTAGAGGAGTTAATTAACACTGATGATGACATAAATAACAGCTTAGGAGAAGGTGGCAGCCATAACACTACAGATAAAATTAAAAATAAAACAATTAATGAAAATAAAAACATAATGGGTGATGATTTCAAAAATATGACTAGAAGTAAAAGAGAGATTAAGAAACCAAAGAAATTTAATGATTATGTCTTACTTAGTTTTTCAGAATATCTTTCAGGGCCTGACAGGGATAAATGGATAGAGGCAGTAACATCTGAAAAGGAATCATTAAAGAAAAATCATACCTGGGATATTGTGGATCGACAGGAAGCAGAAGGCAAGGAAATATTGTCAAACAGGTGGGTGTTCCGAGTCAAAGAAGATGGAACTTACAAGGCGAGATTGGTGGTTCGTGGATTCGAGCAAAAAGGTATAGATTACACTGAAATTTATAGTCCTGTGGTAAGTCAATCAACTCTTAAAACCCTATTTGCATTAGCTGCTTCACAAGATTATGAGATTATTACATTTGATGTTAAGACAGCATTCTTATATGGAGAAATTAATAATGAGGTATATATGAATATTCCAGAAGGTTTTAATTATGACAGTAAAAATAAAATATGTTTGTTAAAAAAGGCATTATACGGTTTAAAACAGGCACCAGTAACCTGGAATAAAACCTTTACTGAAAGTATGTTAAAATTAAATCTAAAACCTATTAAAACAGATAAATGTGTTTTCACTAATAATGATAAAACTGTAATTATTGCAATTTATGTAGATGATGGATTAGCTATAGGTAAAGATAAATCAAAATTATTAGATATATTAAAATGCTTAGAAAAAGACTTTGAAATTAAAATTAATAAATTTTCAAATATATTTGTTGGCATAGAAATAGTTAAAAATGAAAAAGGTATATTATTAAAACAAGAAAATTATATTGAAAACTTATTAGATAAATTTAACATGTCAAACTGTAAAAGTGTGAATACACCATGTAACACAAATAAAACCATATCTGATAGAAATTGTATTGTAACTAACTTTCCATATAGAGAATTAGTAGGTGGTCTATTGTATCTGTCAACTCGTACCAGACCTGACATTGCACATGCAGTCAATGAGGCTAGTAGGAAAATAGAGAATACATCTAAAGAGGATATTAATTCAATTAAAAAGATCTTAAAATATTTAGCAGGTACTAAACGAAAAGGTATCTTGTTTAAAAAAGGATTTGATATATCAAAATTATTTGCATATTGCGATGCTGATTATGCAAATGATTTGACTTGTAGACGTAGTACATCTGGATACATCTTAATGTATTCTGGTGGACCTATATATTGGTGTTCAAAGAGACAACCAATTGTTGCTTTGTCTTCAACTGAAGCAGAGTATATTGCAGCCGCTGATTGTTGCAAAGAAACTTTATTCATAAAATCATTACTTAATGAGTTATTAACATTTAATGTTGAGATTATTCTAAATATAGATAACCAGAGTTCAATTCAACTAATTAAAACTGGATCATTTAACAAACGATCGAAACACATTGATGTTAGATTTTATTTCATTCATAAAAATTATATAAGTGGTAATATTAAAGTAATATATTGTCCTACAGAAAATCAGTTAGCAGACATGCTGACAAAACCTTTATTAAAACATAAATTTGAAAATTGTTGTAACAAAATAATGGATAATTGATAAAATTGTATAAATTAAAAACAAATGTATATATTTAAACAGTAATTTGTATAAGTTAAAAAAAAAAAAAAAAAAAAACAAATAAAATACACAGAGAAATTGTTTTAAGTTTGTAACAATTATTATTTTTAAGTTTTTTTTGTGTGTTAAATTAAAATAAATAAATAAAAAAAAAATTAAAAATAGGAGAAGGTGTTGGTATTATATTGTCTGTGACATAATATATGTACACTATAGTTATTTTTAATCTGTTAAAAATTTGATATTGCTCTCTCTCTTGTCTCGTGTGAAATGTAAAACCACGTCGTCCTTTTTGTAAAACTTAAAATTAAAATAAAACTAATTAATAAAAAAGGATATTTATTTAAAAACTTCCACCCAAGATACGCAACCCTAATACATGGAAGCTACCTCGCGTCGACCACCAACATCGCATTCCGTTCGTATGAACTTTTATTGCTAAAGACTTTGTTTCGCAACCATAATGCATGGGAACCACCTCGCGAGTCGCGTCGACCACCAATATCGCATTCTTTTCGTATTTCAACATAACTCTCGCGAAGTGACAGTGTTGTAACATCCGAGTGCACCTTATTGTTAGAGACTTTTCTTGATTCATTCCATTTGTCATACTTCGACAGTGTAATCACCTTAGGATAATTAGTTTGTAAAAGTAATATTAAAGTATTTTATAAGTAAAGTTTTCATTTCATTTGCATCCTCTGACTGTGACTTCCATAATTATGTTCACTAATTATAATATTTACGATTTTCTTCCATGAAATAAAAATTTGTTGATTGATTTTCAATAAACAGTGCTATAAGTATGTAACCTACCTCCCTACTATTTGTTCACCTTTTTTTACCTTATTCCCAACTATAGAAGCGCATTATGTACGAAAAGACTCGTTATCATCATCATCATCATCATCTCCCTGCCCATTTCTCAATCACTTGTGGTCGGCGCAGTACATCTTCTGTACTGCTGATAGGATTTGGAAAAAATTTTACGACCTGCCTGATATCCACCCTTCTTGAGACAAGACTCTTAAAAGTCATATTTGGAAGAGTTCAAAAATGTACCGCTACCAATACAAGCAATGGTTTGCTAATGAAATTTTGGATTGTCAAATAGCGAGCACACGACAATATAGGAGAATTTTTAATATCATGTTTAATTATACTTTCTTCAAACCCATAACGATTTATGCTCAGTATTCACACGTTATGCACAAGCAGACGAAGAAACAAAGATTATAATGCAAAGTCGCTATGAAAAACACGTAAAAAAGAAAGACAGAGTGCGGGAGATAAATGACGCTGAAAAAGAAAATTATAATGACTTGCATGCACGCCGCGTGGTGTCCGGCATAGAATAGCACCACCCCTTTTTTAGCCGAGGGTGTCGTAAAAGGCGACTAAGGCATAAATACCGGAGGATGGGCAGCAGCATTTTCCGAGGGCACGCGCTAGTAACTGCGATCGCCAACCCGCCTGCCAAGCGTGGCGATTATGGCAAATTCCCCCCAGAATGGCGAACGTACAAAACCGTCCCCCAGTACCCGGCAGCTCCACTATCCCTGGTCATGGTAGCGGCCTAGGTAACGGTGGGGCAGGGGGTGCGAAGAATCTCCGGATGAGATCGGGCTACCACAAACGACGACTTGACCTGGCAACACTAAACACGCGCACACTGCGGACCGACGAGAGGATTGCCGAACTTGAGGAAGAATTGAGCAGGTTACGATGGGATATTGTGGGGTTATCGGAGGTTCGAAGAGAGGGTGAGAACTCGATAACGCTCAAATCTGGTAACCTGCTCTATTTCCGGGAAGGCGACCAACAGTCCCAGGGCGGTGTCGGGTTTATAGTCCACAAGTCTCTCGTGAACAACGTGGTAACTATCGGGAGCGTGTCGACCAGGGTGGCGTACCTTGTTCTGCGAATGACGAAACGTTATTCCTTAAAAGTGGTTCAAGTGTATGCCCCGACCTCAACACATCCTGATGAGGAGGTGGAGTCTATGTATGAGGACATTAGTAGAGCCATACATAGCTCCAAAACCCACTTCACCATAGTCATGGGAGACTTCAACGCGAAATTAGGCGAACGAGAAGGGTTTGAGCTGAGAGTGGGGCAATTTGGATTTGGATGTCGAAACCAGCGGTGACATTAACTTGCGGGCTTCATGGAGAAGGAGGGACTCTTCATGATGAACTCCTTTTTCAAGAAACGAAACCACAGGAAGTGGACGTGGATGAGCCCTGATGGTGCAACTAAAAACGAGATAGACTTCATCATGTCGACGAAGAAGCAAATATTCAGTGATGTCTCTGTGATCAATTCGTTCAAAACCGGAAGCGATCACCGACTTGTAAGAGGCACATTGAATATTAGTGTAAGGCTTGAACGGTCTCGACTGATGAAGTCCACGCTCCGACCAGCGCCACACCAAATTCAAAACCCCGAGAGCTTTCAGCTGGAGCTGAAAAACCGCTTCGATTGCCTAGACAGTGATGTGGACACTTATAATGACGGGTTCGTGGAAGCTGTCCAATCAGTTGGGTCTAAGCACTTTAAAAGTCTCTCAAAAAATAGACCCAAAAGGATCTCCGATTCTACTCTAGAGCTCATGACGGAAAGGAGAGGGATGATCTTGCAGTCGCCGGATGATGCGTTCAAGTACCGGCAACTTAATAGACAGATTTCTAAGTCCCTAAGGCGTGACCTTCGCACCTATAATACTGAGCATATTATAGACGCAATAGAGCGGAACAAAGGCTCCAAAGTTTTCGCGAGGGATCTGTCTATTGGAAAAAGCCGGCTAGTGAAGCTCAAAACCGATGACGGTAGGATCATTTCATCTAGTCCCGAGCTTATGGGAGAGATCGAGAGATTTTATGGGCAGCTCTTCACATCAACGCGACAACCCATTAGTCTGGACAACGACCCAAGGGCCAGGCTAACCCGACACCATACCGAAGAAATCCCGGACGTCAGCCTGAGCGAGATTAGGGTGGCTCTCAAACAGCTCAAGAACAACAAGGCACCAGGTGCAGATGGAATTACGGCCGAACTTCTGAAGGCGGGTGGAGAACCGATCCTTATGGCCCTTCAGAAGTTGTTTAATTCCGTCATACTCCAAGGAAAAACCCCACGAGCATGGAGCAGAAGCATAGTGGTACTGTTCTTTAAAAAGGGCGATAATACCTTGCTAAAGAACTACAGGCCCATATCGCGTTTGAGCCATGTCTACAAGCTGTTTTCGAGAGTCATTACGAACCGTCTTGAATGCAGGTTTGACGACTTCCAGCCTCCCGAACAGGCTGGTTTCCGTTGAGGTTTTAGTACCGTAGACCACATTCATACGCTGCGGCAGGTTATACAGAAGACCGAAGAGTATAACTTGCCTCTTTGCTTGGCGTTTGTGGACTACGAAAAAGCCTTTGATTCGATCGAGACTTGGGCTGTGCTGCAGTCTCTCCAGCGGTGCCAAATCGACCACCAGTATACCGAAGTGTTGAAGTGTTTGTATGAAAACGCCACTATGTCAGTCCGTCTCCAGGAGCGGGACTCGAAACCCATCCAATTGCAGCGAGGAGTACGACAGGGTGATGTCATCTCGCCGAAATTGTTTACCGCTGCATTGGAAGATGTCTTTAAGATCCTGAAATGGAACGGACTAGGCATCAACATTAACGGCGAGTACATCACTCACCTTCGGTTTGCCGACGATGTAGTGGTTATGGCTGAGACCATGGAGGACATCAGTATAATGCTCAATGACCTCAATAGTGTCTCTGAACGAGTTGGTTTAAAAATAAACATGGATAAGACGAAAATTATGTCAAATGTCCATGTTGCAACCACTCCAGTTTATATCGGTGATTCTATGCTCGAAGTTGTAGACGAGTATGTATACCTGGGACAAACTGTCCAGCTAGGTAGGTCCAACTTCGAGAAAGAGGTCAATCGACGGATCCAACTCGGATGGGCAACCTTCGAAAAACTACGCAACATCCTCTCGTCCCGAATACCGCAGTGTCTCAAGACAAAAGTCTTCGACCAGTGTGTGTTGCCAGTAATGACATACGGCACAGAGACGTGGCCGCTCACGATGGGCCTCATAAGAAAGCTCAAGGCCACACAGAGAGCAATGGAAAGGGCTATGCTTGGGGTTTCCCTGCGAGATCGAATTAGAAATGAGGAGATACGCAGAAGGACCAAAGTCACCGACATAGCCCTCAGAATATCCAAGCTCAAGTGGCAGTGGGCGGGGCACATCGCTCGTAGAACGGACGGTCGTTGGGGACGGAAAGTTCTGGAGTGGCGGCCACGTACCGGAAGGCGAAGCGTGGGTAGGCCTCCCACAAGGTGGACCGATGACTTGGTCAAAGTCGCTGGAGTCCACTGGATGCGGATGGCGCAAGACCGGTTGTCGTGGAAATCTTTGGGGGAGGCCTATGTCCAGCAGTGGACGTGTTTGGGCTGAGACGACGACGACGACGACGACGACGACGACGACGACGACGACGACGACGACGACGACGACGACGAATGACTTGCATACGATAGAAGTTTTTGATCTTGAGAAGGTATTTTTTACGTTGCGAGGTCAGAAGTTGAGATTTTTACGTAGGGTTTCTTTTACGTAGATAGATTTTGATGATAATGAGAAATCCAAAAAGACTGCTGAACAATATTTTTTTCTAAAGAAAAAAATATTGTCAACGATGCGGTGAAATTGCTCGATCGTTCCGTGGCTCTCCCGGAATCCAAATTGGTGATTTGGGGTGATGTCACTTAGGTGTACTTGCATTATTTTTAGTAACATTTTCTCGAGGAGTTTCCCTATTATAGGCAAAAGACTTATAGGTCGGTATGACGCTACTTCATTAGGTGGTTTACCGGGTATATGTATGTATTGAAAGTTTTTTTATTATTGTTTTTACAATAAAGAAAATTACAAATATACTTAATTATACATATATACAAAACAAATGTATACTTAGTGTTCACTACGTTATTGTTTTGGTATATATATATCTTATATATTTAAACGAGCTATTCTTGTATATATATATATAGAAACGGCTCCAACGATTTTCATGAAATTTAGCATAGAAGGGATTTCGGGGGCGATAAATCGATCTAGATTAGTCTTATATCTGGAAAAACACGAGTTTTCGAATTTTCATGCGATTTTCTTTTGCATTTTCACAATTTATGCATTGTCAGTTGTCAGTTGTCACTTCTGGTGGGTGGGAGGCGCCACTGTGCAACTGTCTACACTACATCGTATCCGTATTTATATCAAGTTTAAAAATATTATAGTGGAAATAATCTAAAGAAAAGTGTTAAACATAAATTATAAAACCTATGGGCAATATGTAAACATCACCAAGTCTTGATGTGTTAAAGAACAAATGAGCTTTTAAAAATTCACCTACCAAACAAATACAAAAGTGACAAACATAACTTAAAGATACTATCAGTGCAAAACCATCTTTTCCGTGTGTGATGACGATAAAACAAAATAAATTTGTGAAGTGAAAGCGTAAAATATTAAAACATAAGTTTATAACCTCAAAAACTAATACTTGGTATAAAATTGCAATTCAACTAGGTATAATTGGTGCCCCCCCCAACGTGCGTTCACCTTGTCGTGGTGGGGGGGCTCAGTAGTGCCCGTCAACCCAACCGGGCGCGAAGCCAAGAAACGCACAGGGAGGTAGCCCACTTCCGTGGGCGGTAGGAGGTGGCCCTCTTCGGAGGGCGGTGTACCATGCGGGTTGCTCCTGGGACTTCTCTGATAGCAGAGTGGACCTTGGAGCAACCCCGTGGTTGTTGTGGTCTGCTTCGGCAGACCTGCCGTCGGGGCATCGTAGTTGAATGCGTAAGCGATCCTGCGACGCCCCATTAAGACGGGGGAAGGTTTTGTTGGGTTTTAGTGGGTAGTACTGGCTTTGCCGGTGAGTCCCACACTTCGTGCGTAAATGCATTTCCCAACGTTAAAAAAAAAAAAAAGGTATAATTGGTGCTCTTTTTCAATCAGCTTTTCTACTTCCGACTTCTCACTTAAGATGGAGGACAAAAAAATTGCTAATAAACATGCAACAAGAATTAAGACAGCAGAAAACAGAAATGTTAGAAATGAAAGAAGACATTAAAAATACAATCAACAATAATATACTTAAATGAGAGATTTAAACACTTAGAAATAAAAATTTAAGTTCTTGAGAAAAAAATCCAGGAACAAAGTATCTCAATAAATAATTTAGAAAGACATATTAGGCGCAAGAACTTGGTTATGTTCAGAGTAGAAGAAGGTGAAAAATCCTATCATGAACTAGAGGAAAAATTGTCTTAAACAAACGCAAGGAGTTACAAACCCAACTGAAGATAAAGAAAAAGACCTAGGCAAAACAGCTTTCTTTAAATATGACAAACTAATTATTGTGGATAATAATAAGAACACTTCTCACCAATACTCAAATAAAAGAAGTCTGCCTGTATCTCCAGAAACGCCTTACCTCAATTATAAACAAAAACTAACAAATAAACAATGTAAAACCATACCTGGTAATATTAAAGACTTTATATTACAAAAACCAAAATTAACTTTCAACCACACAAATGATAACCAGGAACAACTAAAAACAACACTGCAAGATACAGTTTATTAAACACAGTAGGAACCTCCTCATCTTTATCCCCCAGTACGGTCAGTCACCATAGAGGAGTTCGACCATAACCCTCCAAAGAAAAACAGACATACAATGAACAAAGGTATACATATCTTCACCAGAAAAACTTCTAGAATTAAAAACAGTATTTCCTACAACAAATCAAAAGAACACAAAGATTAAATTATAAACTTGATAGGCATATCAGAAACAAATTATATATTGGAAACAAAATTTGAAAAGAAACCCTTTGCAATCATACAAGCATAATCTCCAACGGAGAGCTCTATGCAGGACTACTTTGGAGTTAACCGAGAGGGGTCTATACATGAAAAAGACATTTACTAAATAAATACATTTAAATATGAAATTAAATACCTAATTTATAACTATTGTCAGAATTAATGTATGGAAAGAAATTTTATTTATATTAATTATTGTGAAATGTTTAGTATTTACTCAATTGAATTATTTAATTTATTGTCATTGTTTATTTATTTGTTTGTTAATGATAATTTATATATATACAATATAATTTCAAATAATATTAAAGATTTTTAAAATAATTTAATTCCAGATTACAAAATTATTAGTTAAAAAATTATAAGTTTTATTTTATTTTTTCATTTTTTATCATTGTTGCGCGCACGCCGTCTTGACGTGCGGGTGTCATATTTGTTTCGTTTCCGTGTGACATTATTACCTCGGGATGACGTCGTTGAGTACAAATATTGTTATTAACGAGCTATTATGTTTCTTACAAAACAAATGTGATGTGTTGGATGAAGTATCCATAATTCGTTTGTGTGCTACATCGTTCAAGACGGAAGATGTAGAAAAAGCCAAAACAATCTTGTTTGATTTTGTTCCAACAGAGAAGGGACGGAAAATAATGAGAAAAAGAGAAAACAAGATCGAAAAAGACCTTCAGGATATGATTAAGGTGTTAAAAGAGTGTGAATCGGAATTATTTCCAAAATTTGTGGCATATGATCTCTCTAAATTACCCCCCGTGACGTTTGATCATATCGATGTATCTAGATTTTTAGTTGATATTCGAGTTTTACAAGAAGAATTACAAAATATAAAGGTGCAAATGAGAAATAAATGTGATGAAGAAGTATTTAAAACATGCGTTGAACATTTTAAATAAAACTATCTTTTCGGATTTTGTCGCGGATTTATTTGTATTTTTGTTTCCCGACGTTTCGAATGCTTTACAGCATCCATGGTCACGGGAGAGACTGAGGTGTTACATGTCTTAAAGATATAGTTGTTACAGACAGCCTACCCACAATTAACAAAATGAAAATTGCACCAATTACATTACAATATTTTAACTTTAAATATTTTTATAATTTTAATTATAGTTGAATATGGAAAATTATTTATTTAATTTTTGCTTTTATTTTTATAATTATTACAATTTTAAAATATTAATTAGTAATCTATATTTAGTGTTGCCATTATTATATTTATAACCATAAGAAAATATAAAATATAAAATATAGTATTAATTATTTAAGCCACAATTGATCTGTGTAATTTGAAAAAGTTAAGATTAATTAAAAATTATAATTTTAATTTAAATTTGCTATTATTTAAAAAACAAATTATTAAGCAACACATTACTACATACATTTACAAATGAAAAAGTGAAAAAATATTATTAATCAGAAATGCTATCATTTTGATCTACACAGTAAGAACTTACTACATCTACCTGTCTGTTATGTTTAGATTTATTATTAGATTTTATTATATTAATAACAGGATCCCATGACGATGGTAGTACCCAGCCATCTTCCCGATTGAAATTAGGATGTTTTTTAATTTCTATGGCTTCTCGAATCATTCTAGGGCGATATAGGTTATCCTGGCGAAAGAAAACCTATATCGCCCTAGAATGATTCGAGAAGCCATAGAAATTAAAAAACATCCTAATTTCAATCGGGAAGATGGCTGGGTACTACCATCGTCATGGGATCCTGTTATTAATATAATAAAATCTAATAATAAATCTAAACATAACAGACAGGTAGATGTAGTAAGTTCTTACTGTGTAGATCAAAATGATAGCATTTCTGATTAATAATATTTTTTCACTTTTTCATTTGTAAATGTATGTAGTAATGTGTTGCTTAATAATTTGTTTTTTAAATAATAGCAAATTTAAATTAAAATTATAATTTTTAATTAATCTTAACTTTTTCAAATTACACAGATCAATTGTGGCTTAAATAATTAATACTATATTTTATATTTTATATTTTCTTATGGTTATAAATATAATAATGGCAACACTAAATATAGATTACTAATTAATATTTTAAAATTGTAATAATTATAAAAATAAAAGCAAAAATTAAATAAATAATTTTCCATATTCAACTATAATTAAAATTATAAAAATATTTAAAGTTAAAATATTGTAATGTAATTGGTGCAATTTTCATTTTGTTAATTGTGGGTAGGCTGTCTGTAACAACTATATCTTTAAGACATGTAACACCTCAGTCTCTCCCGTGACCATGGATGCTGTAAAGCATTCGAAACGTCGGGAAACAAAAATACAAATAAATCCGCGACAAAATCCGAAAAGATAGTTTTATTTAAAATGTCAAATATTCGCGTAAATCTAAGAAAGTATTATGCGTTGAACAGTTGAGATCTGAAATCGTTACTCAAAAGGTTTGCGAATCGAGTAAGAACAAAGCGCTTCAACCGTTGCCGGTTTCAAATTCGAATCGTGAGCGTCATGCGCGGGTTGTTGACCCCGGCCCGGTGGATACCTTGAGTGTAAGTACGAGTAATAGAATTGAGAATGTGTCATTACAAGCTTCGCATCAGCATGAGCCTAAGAAAAATGCAACATACGCTTCCATGACAGCTATTACATCACCTGAGCCGCGTTCATTGCTAAAAAAGCACACAGAACATTCAAATAAAATTGAAGAAAATCCCAACCCGTGGATCAATGTAACATATAAGAAAAATACTAACAGATTTCAAGGGAAGTTAGGTATAGGAAAAGTGGAAACGGCGAGCACTTTTAAATCAGGTGATATTAAAGTTCCTTTGTATATCTCGAACGTTGATAAAAATACAAGTGAACGGGATATATGCGAATACGTGCAGAGTAAAACTCAAGAAAAAATAACTATTCAAAAGTTAACAATGAAAGAGGATAAACAATATTGTTCATATAAAATCTTTGTATCAAGAAATAAATTAGATTTATATTTGAATAGTGATATATGGCCAGAAGGTATTATGTTCAGAAGATTTATTCAGTTTAGGAAGTATAAGAATAACAGTCAAAATGGAGAAAAATAGTGAAGTGACATTATTATCTTTTAATTGTAAATCTGTGAAACGTTCCGTCCAATGTGTGAGAGACTTTTGTAAGACTTATAGTGTCATAGCTTTACAAGAGACATGGCTTCTTCCGCATGACTTGAACTTTTTAGCTACTATAGATAATAAGTTTTGTTTCACGGGTACAAGTGCAGTGGATACTTCGGCAGGCGTAATACGGGGGCGGCCATACGGAGGCGTTGCGCTCTTATGGCGGAAAGATTTGTTTCTGAGTGTGACTGTGCTGAACTGTGGCGATTACCCTCAAGTATGTGGAATTCGTATTCAATTTGACAATAAGTTTGTTTTGATTTTTTCTGTGTATATGCCTACTAACTGTATCGATAATTTGACTGAATTTACTAGTATACTAGCATATATAAATTCGATAGTAGAAGTAAATGATACCGAAAGTGTTTTTATATTAGGTGACTTTAATGCCCATCCAGGTGAACTGTTTGGTAATGAATTAATTCAATTTTGTAAAGAATATAACTGGCTTTGTGCGGACTTAGAAAAATTTGGTGTAGGCTCAGATGCGTATACATTCATTAGTGATTGTCATGGTCATGGATGTAGGCGATGGCTCGATCATGTATTGACCACTCAGTCAGCGTATAGCACGGTATCAGAAATTCAAATATTATACGATGTTTATTGGTCTGATCATTTCCCCATATCTATAACGTGTAATTTGAACTCTGTAAGTTGTAAAATTGATGATAGGCATAGTATTAATAAAAAATCTAGTCAAGTAATTTGGGGAATAAGAAATATTGAAGAAATAGATAAATATATGTATTTATGTGATAACTCTCTTTGTGATATACAAATACCAGATAATTGTTTAAGTTGCTTTGACAGTTTTTGTAATGATACTAATCATCACCTTGTTATATGTGAGCTTTACCACAGTATTGTGAATTCTCTTCAGAATGCAGCTAGGAAAAGTAAACAAGTAAAGAAAGTAAAAAGAAAGGGTGGCTATATAACAGGGTGGAATCGATATGTAAGGGAAAGTCACAATATAGCACGTGAAAAATACAGAATATGGTTATGGTGCGGTAAGCCACTGACAGGAATGGTACATAGGGATATGGTAGAATCACGTAATAATTTCAAAAGTAAGCTTAAATGGTGTCAACAGAATGAAGATAAAATTAAACTAGATATAATTGCAAGTAATAGATCGGAAAATAGTTTTGGTAAATTTTGGCAGCAAACAAACAGTTTAAACTATAAGTCAAGTCGACCGATTAGTGTAAATGGTATATGTAACTCTACAGACATTGCTAATCTATTTAAGGAACATTTCCGTGTTAGCTCTCCCCTACCTATAGATTCTTCCACTCAGTTTCCTCATGATGAAACAACGCGTTGTGGTGGACAGGTGACTGATCGCTTTTCTGTTGAAGAGATTCAAAGTGCTATTAAAAATATGAAAAGGGGCAAGTCACCTGGCCACGATGACCTTAGTATAGAACATCTAATCAATGGCGGTAAACATCTACCGAGAGTGTTATTTATTTTGTTTAATTTATGTGTTAGTCATGGATATGTACCTCCGGACATGACCAAAACAGTAGTTATGCCCATTATTAAAAATAAAACGGGTGATATTTCATCTTTAAATAATTATCGGCCAATATATCTGGCTACTGTGTTGGCCAAAGTCCTGGACAGGTTGCTTAATGTCAGGCTGGAAAAGTCTTTAAACATTAATAGAGCTCAATTTGGATTTAGACCTAAGCTTTCTACTGAAATGGCGATAGCAAGTTTGAAACATACAGTTTCTTATTACAAAGCTCGCAAAACGAGTATATACGCTTGTTTTCTAGATTTGTCAAAGGCATTCGATCTCGTTAATTATAATATACTGTGGAACAAGCTACAGAAAAGTGGAATGTCCATTGAGACTATAAATTTATTTAAATATTGGTATAAGAATCAGAGTAATGTTGTAAGATGGTCAGATGCTAGTTCAGATGTATACAAATTAGAGTGTGGAGTGAGACAAGGAGGTCTTACTTCGCCTAGTCTATTCAACCTGTATGTCGATGATCTGATTGGTGAACTGAGTAGCTCGCGTATAGGATATCACATAGGCGGATGTTGTGTAAATAGCCTTAGCTATGCTGATGATATGGTGCTGCTCAGTCCATCAATCAGAGGCTTACAAAGGCTCCTTGCCATTTGTGAAAAATATGCTAAAAGTCATGGGTTAGTTTATAATAGTAAAAAATCTGTTACTATGGTATTCAAATATAAAAATGGACCTGACTATATACCTGACGTTACTCTAAATAATGTCAAGCTTGACCGTGTTGCAAAATTTAAATACCTTGGACATATTCTAAATGAAATGTTAACAGATGAGGACGATATAGAGAGGGAACGTAGAGCATTGGCGATGCGTGGAAACATGTTGGCCCGGAGATTTGCTACGTGTACTGATCAAGTAAAAATTACTCTCTTTAAGGCCTATTGTCAAACGCTGTACACGTGTGGTCTCTGGACAAACTATGCGAAACGCTCTTTCAATGCTCTACGAATTCAGTATAATGATGTTTTTAGAGCAATGTTTAGACTACCTAGATACTGTAGTGCGTCTTGGATGTTTTGCGAGGCACGTACTGATGGATTTGTTGCTGTCATAAGAAAGAGAATCGCATCTCTGAGACAGAGGATAAATGACAGCACAAATCCTATCATGCAAGCTGTAGCAGGCAGCTACGACTCTCAAATGTTAAGATTTTGGGCCAAATTTCTGCACACATAGTTATGTTGTTGTATTATTATTGTTATTATTATTTTCTTAAATGTTTCATTTTATTTATTTATTGTTCTACGTATAAAACTGTTGTATTTATTTTTGTATTTAGTTTATATTTATTTTGTTTGTAATCTAATTTTATGGAAAAGTATTCCGAATTAAAGATTATTATTATTATTATTATTATTATTATTATAAGTTAATAAATAGCCACCAAATTATATAATTTTATATTTCAGCAATGTGACATAGACATTTTTTTTATTGTACAACTAAAATGGCTCCTTATATATTCGTAACCACATAAAATTTTAATGGAATACTTTTATAAAAAGCTGTGCATACTTTTAAATTAAATTTTGCAATTCAAATAGGTAAAATTATAATGTTAAATAAATGTTTTTATGTAAATTTAGTTAGTAAGCCTTTATAATAAATAAATGAATAAATATCTAGAGCTTTATTATTATTATAATTCCTTTTGCATTATTTCAATAAATTAATAATTCCACGCAAAATATTATGTTCGATAATTTCACATGCTCAAATATAAGCATCATGGTCAAGCGGCCAATGCGCAAATTTTATAACCACAGGTGTCTGGAATCGTATCCCGGTCGGACATAAAGTTTTTAATTTTGTTTTTTTTTTTGTAGTTATTCAAATTCTTAGTTTGTTTTTTTTAATGTTTTTTTTTTGGCCAAACACTCCGAGCAAGGCTCGGTCGCCGAGGTACTATATATATATATATATATATATATAGGTATATTGGTAATGGTAAGTGCGACATTTCACATTTGTAATATTAGGATGTCTATTTTTTTCAATATATTTGCAAATATTTATTGTTGCTACATTAAATAAAAGCGGGGATAAGGGATCACCTTGAGCTGGCCCACATCCTGTTGATCTACTTATCAAACGTCCTTCTATTTTAATATTTAAAACACGTTTATTCAGAAAGTTAAACAAGTATCTGCAAATTTTTGATCCAACTTTGAAGTGGTCTAAAATACCAATTAATGAACTGTTGTCAATATTGTTATATGCATTTTTAATATCTAAGAAAAGAGCCATTGTTGATAATCCATTCGAAAAACCTATTTGAATTCTTGATGTGAGGTTACTCAAGCTGTCCAAACATGATCGATTTTTCCTGAACCCAAAAACATTTTCTGAAAAATAATTGTTTTTTTCCATGTACCACTCAAGTCTTTTGTATAAAATATAATGAAATATTTTACAAAGACATGAGATTAAAGCAATCGGCCGAAAGGATCTTTCGTCACCCTGATTTTGTCCTGCCTTTGGAATTGGTACTATACATATGTCCCGCCATTGCTTCGGTACAAAGCTGTGAGTTAAAAAATTATTGTACAGAGACAAAAGAATTAATTTTCCTGACATATGTAAATTTTTGACCATTGAATATGATATATCGTCACATCCAGGGGATGTGTCCTTAGATTTAATACATTTATCTAACTCCTGAATTGAAATTGGGCATTCAATTGTAATATTTGTACTTCGAATATCGGGACAAGGTGGGGAAACGTAATCAGGGGCTAATGAACGAAGCAGTTTTTCAGCTTCTATATCATTTATATGACGCTTAGACTTTCTAAAACCTGTCATCCAGGACATTTTATGCCACATTTCATTGGAAGTTGTTGATTCATCCACCGAAGACCATGAATTCTGGAAATCTTTGTTCCTAGCATAACGAATATCTCGCTGCGCAACACTTATGTGTTTTTTAAGTTTTATGTAATTATTCGGGCTGGGATTCCGTCGAAATATTGCAAGGGCAAGTCTACGCTGAGCTACTTCATGGGATAATTCCTTTGTCCAAAAAGATCTAGGGGTAAACTTAGATTCCGGGTTCTGATTATACTTAACTAGAGGTATATTTTTGGCAGCAGCCTCGTTTATTTTAGAGATAAATAAATCATAACCTTTTTGAAGATCTACAGGTAAAATGAGATCTGTGAACAATTTCTCTGTGTCATTTTTATATGAAGTCCACTTGGCTTTGCGAAAGTTTCGCTTTACTATAGGATTAATTAAAGAATTCGAAATACAAGAAACCTTCACCATTAAGTGGTCACTCCCCAATGTTTCATTTATCACCCTCCAGTTGAATTGTAAAGCAATATCTGAAGAAACTAAGGTAATATCAGGTGAGGATTATTGAAGCCTCCCATTGACTAAGCGCATCCTAGTAGCCTCACCATTATTTAAAGTTATAAAGTTACTATCGACTAAAGCATCAAACATAAGTGATCCCTTATAATCTATCTTATTCGACCAATTACTATGATGCGCATTGAAGTCTCCTAATATTAGTGTTTTTTTAGTATACAAAGATAGAAGCCTATCCCAATCACTTTTACTTATAATCAAAGAGGGAGGACAGTACACTGATAAAATATAATCTATAGGACTGAAATTACTTAACTTTACACATAAAATTTCCATACCGCTATTGTCTATCCGCACACGTTGTAGTGAAGAATGCACAGATTTGTGTACACAAATAGCAACACCACCAAATCCATCTTGCCTATCTAGCCGATAAATATTATACCCACGTATATTTAAATAAATGTCAGGTTTAAGCCAAGTTTCACTTAAAACAGCAACATGAATCTTTTCCTCATTTAACACCTCAACAAATGAACTCAACTTAGGTCTAATACTTTGCGCATTCCATTGAATAATGTTCCTATTGCTAATACTTCTAGGCATCATTTTATCTTACATACTAATTCTACTAAAAACTTTAATAAAGGCCATTTTGTTATCTGCTCAAAAAGAAATATAACGAGCCACTCAATAATTAATTTAGATGAATTAAATACTTTATGAGAAAAGCTAAGTTTACTTAGAAATAACACTTCTTTTACTCGCAATAACAATTCCTTAAAAGTTAATTTGCCCTCATATTTCAGATCCTCGCTTACATTCTCTTCCTTTTGACTCTCAACCTCTGCATATATAAATTCGTAATCCGACTGACTTGTGGTGTTTTGGTTTTCCTTTTGTTCCCTTTGTGTCCGCTTCATACGTGGTCTTCGGTGCTCAATGAAATTAGATGAACTTTTATTCTGTTCACACTTTTTTTGTATGTCATGAATTTCCACCGATGTTTTAACTATTTCTGCAAAAGTAGGTGAGCCCTGGTTAAAGCCCAAAGGATTCTTATTCTCATAAGATGTGGTTGGTTGAATACTCACTTCTCGTTCGATAGGTTTTTGTGGTGTAAAAGTCGATGCGTAAACATTTAAAGCCTTTCTGAACGTACAGCCAAAATCCGCCATAATTTCCCGAATTTTTTTTCCTTTTAAAAAGGTTGGACAAATTTTAGAAAGGGCTATATGATTTCCCGAGCAATTGACACACTTAAATATTTGAGTTTCACAATTTTCATGGTTATTTCCACACTTAGGACAGACAACCTTCTTAGCTGAGCACGTTTTACGAGTATGACCAAATTTCCAACACAACGAGCACTGAGAAACTTGAAAAACAAATGGTTCAACCGAAATCCTTAAGCCAAACCCAAGGACAAAAGCTGGGATAGACGACCCCTTAAAACATACGCGAATTGATTCGCTAGGTCGCCAGCCTCCATTATCTCTGTCAAACCTATTAAGTCGCTTAAGTGATAGGATTTCAATAGAAAAAGGACAAGATATATTATTCAAAATTTCTTCTTCACTCAAATCAAGGTCAACATCTCTAATAACACCATAACAATATGACACTTCCATAGCTTTATATATTCTCCAACCTTTACGAATTAACTCTTCGCATTCCAAAATATTTTTCATAGTCTCCTCGTTCTCCAAATGCAACCGCACTTTATAGGGTGTTATGTATTTAACGTGATTGATGCTAGTGATATTGAGCTGTTGAAAAGTTCTTGCTAGGGCGAATTGTTTGGGCAACTTATCTTTAGAGGAGATATATATTTCAAAATTATGATTGCTCACATTCACGTCAATCTCACTTCGAAGACATGTTCTCTTCCCTTTTCCTCGAACCTTGGTCCATCCTTCTTCAGCATCCCCTGTCTCGCTCTCCTCACTATTTTCTAACTGTCTCTTTTTTTCTCTATTTCCTTCATTTTCTTTCAAAAATACTCTTTCCTCTCTTTCTGTACTATTCATGACGTCATCATAACTGTCTAAATCTTCGACATTATCACGCAGTAATGGAATACTGTACGGTTCTATATTGTCATCACTCATAGTAATATTTTATTATACGCTGCATTGGTAAGACGCACACGAGTTACTGGTCAAACCAGTTCCGTCGGCAAGAAACTGACGTTAACTATATGTACAAGTGTCTCAGTTCAGGAAGGAAGGTTCATCAGTTCAGGAAGGTCAAATTAAAATACAATACGCCTTAGATTGTATCAATAAAATGCTGTCAACGCTAGGTTTAGATATTTCTCCAGAGAAAAGCAAGGTTTGTATATTTAAGAGGGGAAATTTCAGAGAAATAATAAATATTTTCTTGAATGGATGCCGGATAGATGTAGCAGACACTGTTAGGTATCTAGGATTATGGCTCGATCGAAAGCTTTTGTGGGGTAAACATATATTGGCAATTAAAGAAAAGATATTAAAATTTGTAAAAATTTTCAAATTATTGACTGGTCCAGGCTGGGGTGTACATCCTACACATTTAAGACATCTATATCTTTCGCTTATACGTAGCAGACTGGATTATGCAAGCTTCCTCTTTGACAATAGTTGTACAAGTAATTTAGCAAAATTAGATAAAATTCAAAATATATTTTTACGATTAATAGGCAGTTTTGTTAAAAGTACACCTATCCATATAATGGAGTCAGAATTAAATTTGTGCCCCTTGTCTATCCGCAGACGCTTTTTAGCAGGTAAATTTTTATTAAAAGTTAAGTCATTTAGTAATAGCCCAATGCTAAGTATCCTTGAGACCTTATCCAACTTTACAAATGTTTTATTCTGGAGACGTAAGAAACAACCACTTTTGGTATCAGTATACAATTTTTTAAAGTGTAATGAAATTTATAAAAGTAGTCTTAATGAAATATTCTCTTTAGATATATGGCTCTCCAATTTAAATATAGATAAGGCAGTGAAACCTAATTTAGATATTGTTAATAAGCCTAAACATTGTTACGAACGCGATATATTGAAAATGATTTGTATTAAGACATTAAGTGTAGCATATCCAAATTATTATGAAATTTATACTGATGGGTCTAAAGAAGAAGCAGGTTGTGGAGCGGCCTTTTTGGATTTAAAAACAGGGACATGTTGTAAATTTAGTATCAGTGCTCAAATATCTATAATGTTTGTTGAACTTATAGCAATTGCCGAAGCCATTTCGTACATCCAAACTATTGATTATCAAAATTTTATGGTTTACACTGACTCTAAAAGTGCTCTTTTTTACCTTTTAAAGTGTACAATGAATTTTAGAGGACATCCTATTGCCTTTACGATTTTAAATAATTTAAATGAACTCAACACTTCAAATAAAAATGTAATCTTACAATGGATTCCATCGCATATTGGGCTAGCTGGCAATGAAAAAGTTGACCGTCTGGCCAAGGAAGCAATTTCTGAGGGAAGTCATTACGAATATGTACCTTGGTTTACTGACTATATAGGGGATTTACGGAAAAACTGTCTAAATTTGTGGTCAGAATATTTTGATGAGCGTTCCCTTACTAAAGGAATCTGGTACAAAACTATTCAGCCTAAACTTATGGGTTCACTATGGTTTGAATTAGAAAAGATAAGTAGACAAGAGGTTATCATTGCATTTCGCATTCGGTCTGGTCACATCCCTTTAAATAGTTTTGGTTACATGATGGGCAAAGTAAGTTCTCCCAATTGTGCCCTGTGTGGTACAGTAGAAGATGTCTATCATGTATTAGAAGAATGTGACCGAGTTAAAGCTCAAAGATCATTGATATTACCTCAACGTGGAAACAATGTTGGATACTGTAATAGTATTTTAGCTAATCCTTTGTCTAATAAAGCTAAGATGCTTTATAAATTAGTTAAATTAGTGATTAAACTTAGAAGTAAGTGAATTTGTTATTTATATTATATGTATTTGTAAGCAATGATGAGGGTGACATTTTCGCTTTGTGAAAAAACCCTCTATAAAAATAAAGATTAAAAAAAAAAAAAAAAAGGGATGTCTATTTATGATAGTTATAGATAGATAGTGTATTGCAATTCACTGTTAAATAGCGTAAGCGTAAACGTAGTACACCATTAATATTGCTCAATTAATTAATCTGAGTGGTTTTGATCTACAAGACTACAAATATAATACTACTAGCAGACACCTTTAATACCAAGTATTAAGTAATTCTGACCACATTTTTTTTGGATTGTATTATAACGTGTTTTCCCATGGGAATTAGATTATCTCCCGCGATAAAAAGTAGCCTATGTCAGTCTTCAGCCACATCTCCACACAAAAAATCACGTTAATCTGTCGCTCTGTTTCGACGTGAAAGAAGGACAAACAAACAAAGAAACACACTTTCATATTTATAATATTAGTATGGATGTCTTCCATAGGCGGAGGCCTTTAAGGGAGGAGGAATTTAAGCAATGGACTTTGAATGGATAATATGGTTAATATTAAGAAAAAATAAGTTTTCGGACTAGTATTTTTTAGTCGCTAACTTAGTCCAGTCAATATAGAAAAAAAAACGGCGAAATGTACATAAAATAAAACAATATTGTATTGGTACAATCGCTACTTTCATCGGATTTTCGCCATAACAAAATATAAGGTAGCGAATGTACGTTTGAGCGCGACATCTCGAGAAATATTAATTTAAAAAAAAAGTTTTAAATAAAAAATATAGGAAATTCAATTTGAAAGAGAATAGATTTGTAAAGTCTTTTACATAGGATGAGCCGTTCTGGAGATATTGAATAGCTCGCGTTTCTCGCGATAGTAGCGGCAGCGTATCTCGAGCGATCTCTCAAACTGGGCTTTAGGCTTAGAAATGCCCTGTTATCGAATGGCGCTATCGCGGAAGTAGTTTTGTTTTATATAGATTGATTCACCTATTGACTGGACTAAGTTAATGTGGCACGGCGGACTAATAATAAACATCGTTAGCACCGTAAACCGATTTGAACTCAATGTCATTCACGATCCTGATATTGCGTTGTTGACAATACTTTAAATAACAACTGATACAACTTAAACAACATTTAAGATATTTAAATAATTATAAGGAAAAGTGTTTTCATACTTGTAACTTATCCTCGCCTCGCTCGGTTGTTTCTTTAGGTGATTACTCTAGTTACTCCAAGTAATATTTATACTAATCTATACTAATATTATAAAGAGGTAAAGTTTGTGATCTTGTGAGTTTGTGAGTTTGTGGGTTTGTGAGTTTGTGACGTTGTAGGGGGTAATCTCTGGATCTACTGAACCGATTTTCAAAATTCTTTTACCAATAGAAAGCCACGTTCTTTCTGAGTGTCATAGGCTATATATTAACCCGAAAAATGAAAAGGATTTTTCGTGGTAGTAGGATTTGCAAAGTAAGTCGGAGAAAAAACGGTCGAACGAAAACGTTTCTTACGAACGCTGCCTTAACGATGAGAGATATATGATTATATTCTAGAGGAAAGTTGTAGAGCTTAATAATGCCTACAAAAAAGTCAGCGACAGCATATGTCTAAATTTTATATTTAAGTCACAAAAAGTAGTTTTTTATATTAAAAAAATAATTTAAATCGGTAGGTCATGTTTATTGGTCATATTATCAACAATTATGAATTCTTATCAAAATAAGTAAATTCATCGTCTAAAATGTTTAAAACAAAAGACTTTTCCCTTTTACTGCATATAATTTGGACAAATGGTTAAAGAGATAATACAACATATTCTTAGGTATGGACGAACCCGAGCGAGCTGTTTGTCTGTTTTTCTGTTTGTACGGGCTAATCTCCGGATCTATTGGACCGATTTAAATGAAATTTTGCATTGTGGTACCTTATATCCCAGGGCAACATCTTAAATGCTTTTCATCCCGGAAAATTAAATAGTTCCCGTGGGATAGTTAAAAAACTATAACAACTTATATAGCTTAGTACACAAACGCTACTGATTGGATTTTAATGAAACTTTACAATAATATAGTTCATACATGACAAAAACAAATCAGCTACTTTTCATCCCGGAAAATTAAAGAGTTTCCGTGGGATAATCAAAAAACTATAGTAACTTATACAGTTTAGTACACAACAACTGAAGCACCTAATTTAGTAAAATTTGGCATGCTGATACCTTATATTGCCGGTCAAACAACAGGTTACTTTTCATCCCAGAAAAATGAACGGTTCCCGTGGGATAGATCTGTTTGTGCTTTTCTAGAGGTGAACCCGAGCGAAGCGAGGGTGAGCCGCTAGTAATATTATAAAGAGGTAAAGTTTGTGAGTTTGTGACGTTGTAGGAGGTAATCTCTGGATCTACTGAACCAATTTATATGAAATTTGGTAAAAAGATAGTTAGAGACCCTGGGAAGGACATAGGACTTTTTATCCCGGAAGTCATACCTTAAGGGGGTTAAAATGGGGATGAAAATTTATATTGGGAAGCGAGGGTGAGTCGCTAGTACAAAATGATGCATAAACCAAGGTTGAACAAAATAAAACAATAATTTAATCACAGTCAACTCATACACTTAACAAAAATACTAATTAAATATTTACAAAGCTTTCAGTCGTAAATGGAAAATTAAAAAAATGTATATGCGTCTTATGGCCGATTTCACCAACGTCACCTAAGTTTAAGGGAGCCTAAGCATGGTTAGGGGGCTGTTAGGGGACAGTTTCTGTTTCACCGACAGTTAGGGGTCACCTAAATGTTAAAATGCCACTTAAATATACTACTAACTACTAATACGGGCTCTGACGATAGTAAAACGAGATTTAATTTAGGGGCTAGTTTAGGGGAACTTTAAAGCTAGGGATCCCATACGTAGGTGGTAGCTTATGGGTTGTTGGTGAAATCGGGCATATGTCTACGTTTTAATAAAGGACTAATAAATATGATTTAATCATATAAAAGCTATTCTATTTTGAATCCTCGACGCGAAAAGAGGGGTGTTATAAGTTTGACGTGTCTGAATGTGTATCTGTGTGTCTTAAGGCATCGTAGCTCGTAAACGAATGGACCGATTTTGATGCGGTTTTAGGCAGGCAAAAAGAACTACGCGATAGAAGTCGAGCAGTTTTCTGCTTATATTTTATCACAATAGCGTACAAGAATCAAACCTGACGCCGACAATACCATTGACAACTGACCACTATGCTGATAAAATAAATCACCATTTCATCTACTAGTTATGCCCCGCAGCCCCACTCGCGACAAAATGTAGGTACATATTTGATTCAATTCATTGAGCCGTTACAATGAGAACTAACAAACACTTTTTTTTACAATTTCCCGCATTTTTTATATTAACATAAATAGCGGCTCACCCTCGCTTCGCTCGTAGTATGGAATAGATAGACTATATTTTATATTACTGTTCCGCTCCCTTGTGTTGTAGCATGATGATATATAACATACTAAGTAAATGGGTATATATTACACCAAAAACGAATAACTAGTTCCTGAGATAAGCATGGTTAAACAAACTCTGCCTCTTTATAATATTATTATAGATAAGTATAACTATAGATTTCAGTATATTGTAATAAATCTATTACATTTAAAACAAAAGTACCTGGGCGACCGAGTTTGGCTCGGAGTTTTTGACCAGAAAATATAAAAAAATACAAACTGAAAATTTGAATAAATAAAAAAAAACAAAAGTAAAAACTTTGTATCAGACCGGGATACGAACTCAGACACCTGTGATAGTCAAACTCTCGCCTTGGCCGCTTGACCACGATGCTTATGTCCTAGCGTGCAAATTAGCGACAACTTTTTGCGTGGAATAATGTGAAACAAAACTGCATAAAAACTCGAAACCACGGGGTTTCCCAGACATAAAACTAATCTAGATCGATTTGTCGCCCCCCAAACCCCCTGTATTCTAAGTTTCATGAAAATCGTTGGAGCCGTTTCCGAGATTCAGATTATATATGTATATATACAAGAATTGCTCGTTTAAATATATTAAATAAGTGAAAAAAAACTTACCGGAAATAAACATAAATGGTATTTCGCCCCCAAATGTCTGTATAGCACTAACTAACCCTTGAAGTGTTTTAACATATTCCGTTCCGTCACACGTCAGATTGGCAATATCTTCAATGTGCCAGAATAAAAATTGCCAGATTAGGCCCGTGCAAAGTCCCACCGCAACGGTCCATAACAGAAACAAGATATTAGCAAAAGTCGACAGCATGGTCCCAACATCGGCCATTATATTTATAGACATCTGAGACTGTTCTACCTAAAATTGAGCAACATTATAAGAGACATTTCAAAAGACTTCATAATATTTGCAGTTACAAGTTCCATTTGTATTAAATTTTGTATATTGTACAAAGATAACAATATTGACCTACATATTTTTGTTTTAATAATATATTTTTAGAATCTCAATAATCAAAACATCATATACAATTAACTTTTATTCCATGCATTTATTATTTTCTACAAAACTATAGATATATTACATTGTTGAGTTTAAAACACATTACAGTCTTCAATTACCCATCAATAAAAAATCTATAGATTTTTCATCAAACTTTCCATACCATGAAACACATAAATGGCGTCATATTCTTGAAGAAAAAGTTTTAAAATTTTATTAATAATCATTCGCGCCATTAGTATTATTTTGTTAATTAAAAAAATTACAGAACGTAAGCTTTCATGCCAGGATATCATCGTCAAATCAATAAAAACTCTTTCTTGTAATATTCATTTAAGACAGAGAAAAAAAAATTTAAAGTATCCGTTTTTTTTGCAGAAGAATTTATCATAAAACAATACGCACCTTTATAAATGACGATACAATAAAGTCACCACTCAAAAATATCAGCATTAAAATAAAAGCAATCGTATAATTCTTATATGCTCCTCACTAAATGTATCTATTAGAAAACCAGTTAATAAAGAAATGCAGCCAAAGCCGAATGATCCCCACAACCTTTGTCTGCCGTAAAGAGATGCACGACAACCTGTAAAGAAATATTATTATAAATACTCTTACATTTAAAAAATGGTCACCATGAAACAATTTCATTTAAAAAACGTGTTTTTGTGAATTCATGGTATTTTTTAAACTTATGGAATTTTTTTTCTCTAAATTTTTTGAGGAGAACATTTTGGTGGCTGTTTCCGGCAAAAATAAAAATATAACAGGTCACGAACAGTAGACGATAGATGATAAAAGCAATAATATTATATGTAGCTGTTCTACTATAGGGTATAAATATAGACCAAAAGTAAGGGAGGTAGCGTAGCATTACTGCGGGTAATTTTATAAATAGTTAAAAAATTTAATATTTAATGAACGTGCTACCAACTTAAACGTTATCTAATGCGCATGTATCGGATATTATAACGCTGACTGACGGTCTTTTCTTCGTCAAAATAAAACATCCTATATTCAATGAATCTGATTGTATTCAGCCCTTTTTAATGTCCCACTGCTGGGCAATCATTCAAAATGATTGCTCAGCAGATGATGCACATGAGGATATTGAAGGTACGATACCCGAGACCCTACACTGTTACACTTGGTCCCTCAAGCAAGCACATTACCACTGAGCTACCACTGTCAATTAAACTCATTATAATTTTTTTAATTATGAGTGATTTGAAAAACTAATTAAGATATATTAGCAGTACAAAAATGATTAAAGACAAATTTCTTTTAAAAAACTGTAAAGCTTCACTACTGCTTTCTCAAGTCTTTGACTTTACTGAGTCGCTACGCTCGTAGCTCCAATGAAGTATTGGAAACTATTATTATTATTATTAGGAATTTAATTTAGTTCAAAATAATTAGGTTAAATAAGACGCTAGCTCCTTCACACAATAACAATATTACTTGGACTGAAATGAAGAAATCATGTGAACCAACCACTGCAGTGTAGTAATTTCAATTAAATATACGTACATATATACAATGTACAGACATAAAATCTAAAAAACAAACGACTTCAAAACACGAATTATATGATACAAATCAAAGTACACCGACTTCGAAAATATATGTAATAACGTTTGGCTCAGTTTGTAGTGGCACTACTCTCTCTGCCGGCGATCGCGGGTTCGAGTCCAGCTGGAGGCATTCATTTGTGTGATGAGCACGAATGCTTGTACTCCAGTCACGGGTGTTTATATTTATAATATGTATGTGTTTAAAGTTATATTTACGTGTACTGTATCAAGTATCTGGTATCCATAACACAAGCTTTGTAGCTTACCATGGAACTAGATGGTACTGTGTTATAAGTTTCATATTTAAATGGGAGCAACTTTGACGTAAACCCTATTCAATAAAAGAAGAATCATCGAAACCGGACTACACCGTAAAAAAAATATACGGGTCGAATTGAGAACGCCATCCTTTTTTTCGTCGGTTAAAAATTTAATGTGCAGTAAACCATATATTATTGGAATTCATTAGGTACCTAAATATATTTTATAACTCTAGCTCGAATATATCGGAGTCTGTATTTCATTAAGTAAAATGAAATAAAATGAAAATTCTGAGAACCTTGGCCAATAAGAAAAAGGAAAGTAATGACTTTAAAGTTTGACGCTGCCTAGGTAGTTTAATGGCTAGCATGTACGATTGCAGATACTGAGGTCCTGGGTTTGAGTTCCGGGTCGGGCCAAGTTTGATTACTAAGATTTTCTGTTAAGATATTCTCAGTAGAAGCCCTGAATAGGGAAGTTGGTGTTGCACCCCCGTGTCTAGTAATGCAGGTAAAGCCGTCAGTCCTACGCCTTAACTCTCACCGGTCGTATCGAAATATGTCCCATCGGACTTTGAGAGTTAAAAGAATAGAGTGCACGTTGTGTCTGCGCGTACACTTGTGCACTATAATATCTCCTGCGTATCTGGCTAATCTCAGTGAGATTGGGCCGCCATAGCCGGAATCGGTTAGAAGGACATTATTATAAGTCTGCCGCTTCAAAAATAATATAAGGTACCTACATAGAAATATAAACAAAATTTCATAAACTACAGCTTTATTCAGTGCGTCATCTCATCAACACGGTACTGGATAAATTTTTAAACAATTTTGAGTTAAATTTAAGATATTTTATAAATAAACTAATTAGCATTAAATGATTTTGATTAATTGATTAAAAATGAATCGGGAAAATTCTACTTCATAATACCGCCAATTACTTTATTTGGACAATTTATTTTCTTTGTTTTTATAATGATTTTGGAAGTGGGTGAGTAATGTTTTTATATATTTACCTAAGTTAGCGACTCGAGCTCGATCAAGTTTGTCCCGAGTTATGGTTTAACGTTTAGTATAGATTTCTCAGAGATGAGATATTTTCCTATATGTTGTCCAGGATAACCAGCTATTATTATACATCAAAATCTGTCTAGTGGTTTTTTCGTGATGCGTTCCCAGACAATCAGACCGACAGACAGACAAAAGTTCTAAAAACTACAGATTCGGCCCCTATATCAGTAAGAATGATTATTTCAATAAAATTTTCCAAAAAATATTTAATATACAGAATCCACTCAGAATTTTATAATATGTATAAATATATGAATATCTAGATAGATTTTTGTAACGAAGAAAAAACAAAAAGATTTCTTGTTCAACTTTGTGTGGTGTTAATTTAACATAAAAAGAATTATGGGAAAAATCTCATGACCACTTGTCATAAGAAAATTATACTAGAAAATAACAAGTACTTAAAGGCCTTCTCTTTTAATCGATCAATTATAAATAAAATATTGATATATTACAAATTTCAGCCATATTTTCTTTATAGATTTAAGACGTAAAGTTATATAACTACTAAGCATTTCTACTCTTACATATTATCTGAATACAGTTTGGAACTTTACATGGGACTACAAAAGAGAAGTGCGCTAAAAACAGATTAAAGCGTAATGATTTGACAGCTATATCAAAGATCGACTTCCAAAGCGTTACGATCCAAAACGGTTCTACACGCATTTTAAATACATACAATATACACGTTGAAAATTTCTATTAAATTATGTGTGAGTATATAAATCATGTATACCTAAATGGTATGAAAAAATGGGTCAAGTGCGAGTCGAATTCGCACACGAAGGTTTCCATACCCGAAGGGCGCCAACGGAACCCTATTTTCCATGATAAGCTACGAGGCTTGTGTTATACCAGATAGTTGATATACTACACATATATAACTTTAAATACATACGTATTATAAATATAAACACCCATGACTGGAGTACAAAAATGTGTGCTCATCATACAAATGAATGCCCCGAGCGGGACTCAAACCTGCGATCGCTGGCACAACAAATAGGGTCACTACAAACTGAGCCAAAGGTGTTCTCAAAAGTATAAGAGAAATAGAATTGACTTACCAAGAATGTTAGTCTACTTGGTAACTGGCGGGTGTTTAGCTAAGTTTAGCTACAAAAACTTTTAATTGTGTTAATTATTATATTTTATTTATCTTTCTTTTTTTTTAATAGAAATATACATATATTACATTTATTTATTTATTTTATATATATAATATTCTTTGATATTTAATTATTCTTACCATATTTAGTTATTTTTTATAACATAATGGCAAGTAATAGTAGTGATTTTAATGATTCCTTTCTATCCTTTTCATCCTCCTCAGATGGATCAAGCAGTAATGACAGTTTCTTAAGTATTCCATCATTAGGCGACACTTTAAATTCTACCTTCTTAGACGTTCTACAAAACTTCAATATTGTCCATATAAATGCTCAGAGTATTCCTGCACATTATCCCGATCTTCTAGCTACTTTTGATATTAAAAATATTCATGCGATTCTGGTTTCAGAATCGTGGTTAAAGCCCTGTCTACCTTCAACTTCCTACTCGCTCCCAGGATTTCATTTGATTCGTAACGATCGTACTGGGCGTGCTAAAGGCGGAGTTGCTATTTACTTGCGCTCCCATATTCCTTTCTCCGTTATTGATCTCTCACAACATCAGTCAATTGTTGGACCGGAGCACCTGTTCATTGAGGTAATATTAGGGCATGCTAAAGTCTTACTTGGTGTGTACTATAATCCATGCCTTACGATTGACTACTTTTCATCATTTGAAACCCTGTTGGAGCGCTTTAAGCCGTTGTATAGTCATACTATAATAATGGGTGACTTTAATACCTGCCTACTGAAAAATGACCATCGCTCTTTTCGTTTAAGATCCATAGTCCACGGTGCTAATTTAAATATCCTCCCTTTGACAGCTACTCATAATTTTCCAAATTCTTTACCATCATTACTAGATCTAATGCTTGTTTCTTCTGTTGACCATGTTGAAAAATATGGTCAACATTCGGCTTCGGCATTTTCCTATCATGACCTCCTTTATCTATCTTATAAAATTAAGCCCCCCAAAGCTAAGCCAAGAATTCTTCTGCTTCGTAATTTTGGTGGACTGAACTTGGATAGTCTACGGGAAGAAGCAGCTAAAACTAACTGGCTGACTGCGCTTAATAGTGCTAGTATTGACGATCAGGTAGAGGTCTTGAATTCTCTTCTTACTCAGTTATATGACCGCCATGCCCCATTACGACCGGTTCGCATAAAACATCTTCCTGCTCCCTGGTTAACTGATGAGATTAAGTTGTTGCAGAAAAAGAAAAATGTGGCTAAAATGAAATATAGCGCAAATGCTAATGATAAAAATCGCCATAAATACAAAAAAGCTCGCAATCTATGCAATAGGGTGTGTAGGGATAACCAACGACGCCATATTCATCATTCCGTGGCTGAGGAAAATGACTCATCCAAGGTATGGAAATTTCTTAAATCTATAGGAGTTGGGAAAGCTCGACACAGTGCAAATCCTCAAAATGTCAATTTAAATGAGCTTAATAAGCACTTCTCTTCATCTAGTGCCATTGATAAGGCAACAAAGCTAAAAACCATTAATCAAATTTCAGCTTCATCTACTCCTAATATTCCACATTTCGTCTTTAGTCAATTTACAGAAAGTGATGTTAAGAAGAATATTCTGGCCATCCGTTCTGACTCAGTCGGTGCTGACTGCATTAGTCGTAAAATGATTATTCCTATCCTTGATATTATATCTCCTGTTATTACTTCCATCTTAAATTACTCTATTGATAACAGTGAATTTCCTTCATCATGGAAAGACGCCCAAATTTTGCCTTTGCCTAAAAAAACTAACCCTGCAGGTTATAATGATTATCGTCCTATCTCAATCCTTCCTTTCCTATCCAAAGTACTCGAGCGCCTCGTACACCAGCAACTCACTCAATTCCTTTCTAGTAATAATCTTCATGATCCTCTGCAATCCGGCTTTCGTCCTGGTCATAGTACGACTACTGCGTTAGCCAAGATCACTGATGATATCAGGATGGGCATGGATACGCAGCAAGTCACAGTGCTTGTATTGCTGGACTTTAGCAATGCCTTTGGTACTGTAGACATTGATATCATGCTTGCCTCCTTAGTTACTCTTAACATATCTCCTAATGTAATTGACTGGTTTCGTAGTTACCTGCATGGACGTCGTCAACGAATACGAATACAAGATTCGTACTCAGACTGGCTTCCAGTCAAGGCTGGCGTTCCACAGGGTGGCGTGTTGTCTCCTCTTTTATATTCTATTTTTATTAGCAATATCTGTCAACACATCTCTTCTCTCTACCACCTTTATGCAGACGATTTGCAAATTTATAGTCAATCTAGGATTGTTGACTTACCTAATACAATTGACGATATTAACAACAATATTTCAAAAATTACCACGTGGAATGAGTCGTTTGGGCTACAATTAAATCCTTCGAAAACTCAAGTTATAATCATTGGCAGTCCTAAACTCATATCTAGCATTGACTTCTACACTCTTCCACCTGTGGTGTTAAACGGCGTGAGCATACCTTATAGCAAAACCGTCAAAAATCTTGGTATTATTATGGATCAGAACTTATCATGGGTTCCACAGGTAAGTGAGGTAAGCAGGAAGATGTTTAATTCGGTAGCATCGCTTCGACGTTTGCATAACTTTCTTCCAATCTCCACTAAAATTGCGTTAGCACAATCGCTCCTATTACCAATTCTTGACTATGCTGACATCAGTTACCTTGATATTAAAGAAGAGCAATTAAATAAACTTGAGAGACTCCAAAATTTTTGTATTCGGTTCATATTTGGTTTACGTAAATATGATCATGTCTCTAATCTTCGTAAAAAGCTCAAGTGGCTCCCTATTCGTCTTCGCAGAAATACTCATATACTTCATCTTCTTTACTGTATTCTGTTCGATCCGTCCACTCCAAATTACCTTAAAGAACGTTTTGAATTCCTTGGAGATTCCCATTCTCGCCTTCTGCGTTCTGCCCAAAATTTGATCCTTAAAATTCCTTCCCACTCCTCTACCTTTTATGGCAACTCCCTTAGTGTTACGGCCTGTCGTCTTTGGAACTCCCTTCCCCGTAACGTTAGGGATGCGAAATCTCTAATGATTTTTAAAAAACGTCTAAAAGAACACTTTTATACATTTTAATTCCTTCGGATTGCTGCATTATTATTTATTCTGAAATTTACTCTTAAATTATATGTACTGATATATGTATAGCTATTATCCTTATTTGTATTAAAATATTTCTTGCCTTTCATGTGTATATATATATATATATATTTATATATATAATATAGTCATTTTATTTATTTGGTTAAACTGATATTATTATTTTATTTATTTATTACTTGTTATCATATTATTTATATTAGTTACGTATACCTAATTTATATATTTTATATACGTATATAAAATATCATATGTATGTATATATGTATTTATCATTTTTATTTTTCTTATCTCTGTTATTTGTTCACACCCTTCCACTTCACACTTTGCTATATCCTACACCTAAAGGTTGCCTGGAAGAAATCGCTGTTTTAGCGATAAGGCCGCCTCTTGTGCATTTTGCTACTACTGTATTCTTCTTTTTTTTATATTTCTTCCTATGTTGTGTGTGCAATAAAGAGTTTTTATTATTATTATTATTATAATGTTAAAGCATATGGCATCAGCAAACGTGACCACGACGGCTTGTCCGATCCAACTTACAATCATCGATATAAAAAACATCCAAAATATTAAATTGTATTGCGTTTCCTCCTCAGTGTCTTCAATGGCCGCTTTAAAGATCTCATTAACCTGAACAAAAATGGTTTGTTATATTATACGTCTTTTTGTATATTAATAAAGCACATAATATACTTATAAGTACAAATATTTGTATTTACATAATGGCCTGCATATGTGTACACTAGATTTACGTTTCTAAAAAAATTAGCTTACAAATAGTAATTTAGGCTACTTTTCTAAAGTAAAAGTAGCCTAAGTTACTCTTTATAACATCAGCTATCTGCCAGTGAAAACCCTGTCAAAATCTGTCCAGCAGACCAACAACAATAAACAGACATACAAAAATGTTAAAAAATATGTTTTTCTTATAAGTAGCATATAATTTCATATGCATTTTGTAAAAAGCTATTATTTGAACATTACAAACAGACATTTCAATTTTATTTATCTATATAGATAAATGTGTCTCTGCAATTTATACGATTGTATCGTATCATGTCATATTTACATTACATTACCATTAACTTACAATATGCTCGAAATAGAAAATATATTCAACTTAACAAATTATCCAATTTGTGATGCATTCATTGATAGTCTATATAAAATAGGTACTAAAGTACTTATACGTAGACCAACTCGCTGATGAATGTAATAAAATAGATATTGAATTTATTTGTATGGTGCATTGCATATTGCTTGGAAATTTTTGTGCAAAGAAAGAGTTTTTTTTTTCTGATTTTTGAAATTTTGTTTCAGTGCCCGTCACTCGTTAAGTACTGAACGGGTTTCAATGGGCCGATTCATTGAATTTCCGCCGGTTCAATTAAAAACATGGCAGGTTTGTTTCAATAGGCCGTATAGTACAAAGACGCGGGCTGACCTTGCCGTTCTACGAGTACCTTCCCTTTTACATATAAAGATCAATCAATAAACAAAAAGCTTAGCCAACTATTTTAAAATGGATCAAATTAAAAAGTAACAAAATAATATAAAAAAATATTCATACATTTTTTTATTTATTATAAAATCATATTTTTTATAAAATCTATAGATATAATAAAATTGTAACTAAGTCGAATCTGTACAGTGTACATTAAATATTTTTTTGGAAAATCTTATTGAAATAGACATTATTATGGATACAGAGGCCGAATATATAGTTTTTAGATTTTTTGTCTGTCTGTCTGTCTGTTACCGCATCACTGAAAAACCACTGGAGAGATTTTGATGAAAATTAGTATGGTGATAGCTGGTTATCCGGGTCAACATAAAGGGTACTTTTTACCGCGGGAAAATATCTCATTTCTGAGTAAAAATACAAAAACTGCATTGTAAGAGTATACTAATATTTAAACCTAAGAATTTGGTTTTTGGTCATCTGAACGCGGGCGGAGGCGCGGGCAATGCTAGTATAAATACTCGTATATAAAAGAAGTCCCTTAGGACTCAAAAAGACATCCTAGATGATTATCGATCAGTCTACGTTCGAGGTATTGTTGCTCAATTTTGATTTCCAATAACAATATCAGATTGTTTTCCGGTGAGAGCAAACACGTGACTTTATAACAAGACAAATCTATATGTATGTCTAGATATTATAAAATTCTTATCTATACATATGTATAATAAAATTATAACTAATCCGAATCTCTACATTAAATATTTTTGGAAAGTTTTATTGAAATAGACATTATTATGGATACAGAAGTCGAATATAATAAATAGTTCTTAGAATTTTTGTCTGTCTGTCTATGACCGTATGACGTAAAAACCACTGAAGGGATTTTTGTATGATGATAACTGGGTGTCCGGGTCAATAGGTCTTATAGGATACTTTAGGAAAATATCTTACTTTTGAGAAAAAATACAAAAACTGGTTGGAATAAAACCACACTGAAACTATAGACATTTTAGCAAGGTAATTTACAAACTAATACAAAAAATAGTTATAAATTAGCTTTTCATGAAAAACACTATATCAATAGGCGAAATTTTATTCGTTACATTTACTGCAAAATTTTGATAGTTATACTTCTTTCGGCACGTTTGGAAAAAATTATCAGAGTAAAATGTTTACAATGCGCGCGCACACCGACAGCCAAAAAGCGACATGATGAAGGTACCTAAATTACATAAACTGTCTTTCCCGTTCCCGTAAAATTCATAACTACGAGTATATTCAAAGTAATTTCAAAAATATTTATCAATATATAACACGTGTTTTATATGTTTTTATCAGTAGAGATACAAAAATTATATTTATTTTTATTTATTTATCATTCCTCTTACAAACAGAGAGTTGTAACAGACGGGATAAATTGTTTAGCTATTTTTATTCTGTTACGCCAAAAAAGTATAACTTCATACGTGCGCACACACACACGCACACACGCACACACGCACACACGCACACACGCACACACACACACACGCACACACGCACACACGCACACACGCACACACGCACACACGCACACACGCACACACGCACACACGCACACACGCACACACGCACACACACACACACACACACACACACACACACACACACACACACACACACACACACACACACACGTACACGTGCTAACTTCCCGTAGCAGATCATTTTGCAGAAAATCAAAAACAAATGTGAGTTCTTCGCGCAAGGAGCTGAGTTCTACAGTTCCTGATACTTTTAAGGAATAGTTCTGGACTCTCAGCCAAGTTCCAGCAGATCATATCCGAATTTTTGAAAAGTCAGAACATACCATTTTTATTGTTTCAAATTATTGTAAAAGGCTAGAACTCTTTCGTTTATCACCGATCTGTATCAGAACTGTAATACAGAACTCGGTTCAAGTCCAGAACTCACGTCCAAGTGCCAGCAGAGCATACCAGAACGTTGGAAAATATGAAAAAAAAACTATTTTCATTGTTTTAAATTATTTAGAAAGGCTAGAAGTTAGAACTCCTTCATTTATAACAGATCTGTATCAGAACTGCAATCTAAAACTCTGTTCGAGTCCAGAACTCACGTCCAAGTACCAGCAGAGCATACCAGAACGTTGAAAAATATTAAAAAATACTATTTTCATTGTTTTGGATTATTTAAAAGGGCTAGAAGTTAAAACTCTTTCGTTTATAACAGATCTGTATCAGAACTGCAATCTAAAATTCTGTTCGAGTCCAGAACTCACGTCCAAGTGCCAGCAGAGCATACCAGAACGTTGAAAAATATTAAAAAATACTATTTTCATTGTTTTGAATTATTTAAAAGGGCTAGAAGTTAGAACTCTTTCGTTTATAAGAGATCTGTATTAAAACTGCAATATAAAGCTCTGCTCGAGTCCAGAACTCACGTCCAAGTGCCAGCAGAGCATACCAGAACGTTGGAAAATATGAAAAAAAAACTATTTTCATTGTTTTAAATTATTTAGAAAGGCTAGAAGTTAGAACTCCTTCATTTATAACAGATCTGTATCAGAACTGCAATCTAAAACTCTGTTCGAGTCCAGAACTCACGTCCAAGTACCAGCAGAGCATACCAGAACGTTGAAAAATATTAAAAAATACTATTTTCATTGTTTTGAATTATTTAAAAGGGCTAGAAGTTAAAACTCTTTCGTTTATAAGAGATCTGTATTAGATCTGCAATATAAAACTCTGCTCGAGTCCAGAACTCACGTCCAAGTGCCAGCAGAGCATACCAGAACATTGGAAAATATGAAAAAAAAAACTATTTTCATTGTTTTAAATTATTTAAAAGGCTAGAAGTTAGAACTCGTTCGTTTATAACAGATCTGTACCAGAACTCTAATGTAGAACTCGATTCGAGTCCAGAACTCACGTCCAAGTGCCAGCAGAGCATACCTGAACGTTGGAAAATATGAAAAAACAAACTATTTTCATTGTTTTAAATTATTTAGAAAGGCTTGAAGTTAGAACTCCTTCATTTATAACAGATCTGTATCAGAACTGCAATCTAAAACTCTGTTCGAGTCCAGAACTCACGTCCAAGTACAAGCGGAGCATACCAGAACGTTGAAAAATATTAAAAAATACTATTTTCATTGTTTTGGATTATTTAAAAGGGCTAGAAGTTAAAACTCTTTCGTTTATAAGAGATCTGTATTAGATCTGCAATATAAAACTCTGCTCGAGTCCAGAACTCACGTCCAAGTGCCAGCAGAGCATACCAGAACATTGGAAAATATGAAAAACAAACTATTTTCGTTTTTTTAAATGATTTAAAAAGGCTAGAAACAAAACCCAACGTGAATAAAGTCTAGTACTCATCAGCCAAACGCGCACCGGCTGCGTTTCGAATTATCACTTACCTCACTTATACCTATATCATGTTTTCGTAGATTTACACGAATATTTGACATTTTAAATAAAACTATCTTTTCGTATTCGATTCGACATCGAAAATATCTGATTAGGTATCTATTCTAAATGAAAACCCCCTTTATTTTTTCAAGTTATCTATACTAACATTATAAAGAGGTAAAGTGTGTGGTCTTGTGAGTTTGTGGGTTTGTGAGTTTGTGAGTTTGTGACGTTGTAGGGGGTAATCTCTGGATCTACTGAACCGATTTTCAAAATTCTTTCACCAATAGAAAGCCACGTTCTTTCTTAGTGTCATAGGCTATTTATTAACCTGAAGAATGAAAAGGCTTTTTCGTGGTAGTCCGATTTGCAAAGTAAGTCGGAGAAAAAACGGTCGAACGAAAACGTTTTTTACGAACGCTGCCTTAACGATGAGAGATATATGATTATGTTCTAGAGAAAAGTTGTAGAGCTTAATAATGCCTACAAAAAAGTCACCGACAGCATATGTTTAACTTTTATATTTAAGTCACAAAAAGTAGTTTTTTATATTAAAAATATAATTTAAATCGGTGGGTCATGTTTATTAGTCATATTATCAACAATTATGAATTCTTATCAAAATAAGTAAATTTATCGTTTAAAATGTTTAAAACAAAAGAGTTTTCCCTTTTACTGCATATAATTTGGACAAATGGTTAAAGAGATAATACAACATAAATGGTTAAAGAGATAATACAACGAATTGAGTTCTATATTAGAGTTCTGGTACAGATCTGTTATAAACGAAATAGTTCTAACTTCTAGCCTCTCTAAATAATTTAAAACAATGAAAATAGTTTTTTTTTCATATTTTCTAACGTTCTGGTATGCTCTGCTGGCACTTGGGCGTGAGTTCTGGACTCGAATTGAGTTCTACATCAGAGTTCTGGTACAGATCTATTATAAACGAAAGAGTTCTAGCTTCTACCCTGTCTAAATAATTTAAAACAATGAAAATAGTTTGTTTTTTCATATTTTCCAACGTTCAGGTATGCTCTGCTGGCACTTGGACGTGAGTTCTGGACTCGAATCGAGTTCTACATTAGAGTTCTGGTACAGATCTGTTATAAACGAAAGAGTTATAACTTCTAGCCTTTTAAATAATTTAAAACAATGAAAATAGTTTTTTTTTCATATTTTCCAACGTTCTGGTATGCTCTGCTGGCACTTGGACGTGAGTTCTGGACTCGATTCGAGTTCTACATCAGAGTTCTGGTACAGATCTATTATAAACGAAAGAGTTCTAGCTTCTAGCCTTTCTAAATAATTTAAAACAATGAAAATAGTTTTTTTTTCACATTTTCCAACGTTCTATTATGCACTGCTGGCACTTGGACCTGAGTTCTGGACTCGAATCGAGTTCTATATTAGAGTTCTGGTACAGATCTGTTATAAACGAAAGAGTTCTAACTTCTAGCCTGTCTAAATAATTTAAAACAATGAAAATAGTTTTTTTTTCATATTTTCCCACGTTCTGGTATGCTCTGCTGGTACTTGGACGTGAGTTCCGAACTCGAACAGAGTTTTAGATTGCAGTTCTGATACAGATCTGTTATAAATGAAGGAGTTCTAACTTCTAGCCTTTCTAAATAATTTAAAACAATGAAAATAGTTTTTTTTCATATTTTCCAACGTTCTGGTATGCTCGGCTGGCACTTGGACGTGAGTTCTGGACTCGAATCGAGTTCTACATTAGAGTTCTGGTACAGATCTGTTATAAACGAAAGAGTTCTAACTTCTAGCCTGTCTAAATAATTTAAAACAATGAAAATAGTTTGTTTTTTCATATTTTCCAACGTTCAGGTATGCTCTGCTGGCACTTGGACGTGAGTTCTGGACTCGAGCAGAGCTTTATATTGCAGTTTTAATACAGATCTCTTATAAACGAAAGAGTTCTAACTTCTAGCCCTTTTAAATAATTCAAAACAATGAAAATAGTATTTTTTAATATTTTTCAACGTTCTGGTATTCTCTGCTGGTACTTGGACGTGAGTTCTGGACCCGAACAGAGTTTTAGATTACAGTTCTGATACAGATCTGTTATAAATGAAGGAGTTCTAACTTCTAGCCTTTCTAAATAATTTAAAACAATGAAAATAGTTTTTTTTTCATATTTTCCAACGTTCTGGTATGCTCTGCTGGCACTTGGACGTGAGTTCTGGACTCGAACCGAGTTCTGTATTAGAGTTCTGGTACAGATCTGTTATAAACAAAAGAGTTCTAACTTCTAGCCTTTCTAAATAATTTAAAACAATGAAAATAGTTTTTTTTTCACATTTTCCAACGTTCTGGTATGCTCTGCTGGCACTTGGACCTGAGTTCTGGACTCGAATCGAGTTCTATATTAAAGTTCTGGTACAGATCTGTTATAAACGAAAGAGTTCTAACTTCTAGCCTGTCTAAATAATTTAAAACAATGAAAATAGTTTTTTTTTTTCATATTTTCCAACGTTCTGGTATGCTCTGTTGGCACTTGGACGTGAGTTCTGGACTCGAACCGAGTTCTGTATTAGAGTTCTGGTACAGATCTGTTATAAACAAAAGAGTTCTAACTTCTAGCCTTTCTAAATAATTTAAAACAATGAAAATAGTTTTTTTTTCACATTTTCCAACGTTCTGGTATGCTCTGCTGGCACTTGGACCTGAGTTCTGGACTCGAATCGAGTTCTATATTAGAGTTCTGGTACAGATCTGTTAGAAACGAAAGAGTTCTAACTTCTAGCCTGTCTAAATAATTTAAAACAATGAAAATAGTTTTTTTTTTCATATTTTCCAACGTTCTGGTATGCTCTGCTGGCACTTGGACGTGAGTTCTGGACTCGAACCGAGTTCTGTATTACAGTTCTGATACAGATCGGTGATAAACGAAAGAGTTCTAGCCTTTTACAATAATTTGAAACAATAAAAATGGTATGTTCTGACTTTTCAAAAAATCGGATATGATCTGCTGGAACTTGGCTGAGAGTCCAGAACTATTCCTGAAAAGTATCAGGAACTGTAGAACTCAGCTCCTGGCGCGAAGAACTCACATTTGTTTTTGATTTTCCGCAAAATGATCTGCTACGGGAAGTTAGCAGATCATTTTGTCAATTGACTTTTTTTAAAATAAAAACGCCAGAACTATTTCTAAAAAGTATTAGGAACTATAGAACTCACGTGCATGCGAATAGAACTCACTTTTTTTTTTGATCTGCTGGACAATGATCTGCTAAGTTCACTGACATTTATTCGGCCTTATATATTAGTAATATTTTGTTAACTGAAACAATTTTCAATTAATGAAAATGTTTGTATCGCTATCATTTAACCAATAATGTTAATTTTTGTGAATCTTTTAATATAAAATTTGAGCTAATATTGTTGTTTTTACTTACGTATTTCGTAAGTTTAACACTAAAATAAAATACAAATATTTACGTTTTTACAATATCAACCAACTTATCGATCGGAAAAGTACGAGTATCTTCATATTTCATAGATTTTTTTAATATATTATGGAAAACAAAGTTAATTTTACTAAGACGTCTATTCTGCAAAGTAATTTTCGTTGAGAAAATTTTGACTACAAAAGGTAAAGAAAGCATCGTACTCGTTTATCTTTTGAAAAATTCGAAACACAATACAATGTTTAGAAATTTATAGCCATATAACTCGATCACATCCCTCTACAAGATGCAGGAGTGCTATATGTATGTATGTATTCAACCCTTCTTAACGTCCCACTGCTGGGGGTGGGCCTCCCTTCAATACTATGGGGATCAGGCCATAGTCCACCACGCTGGCCAAGTGCGGGTTGGCGGACTACACATGTCTTTCGAAAACTTGCTAGGTTCTCTCAGACATGCAGGTTTCCTCACGATACGGTTTTCCTTAACCTTAAGGCAAGTGGTAATCATGTTAGAAATGATTCGCACAAGAAAATATAAGAGGTGCGACAACCGGGATTTAAACCCGCTTCACTCGGTTTCGCAAGCGAGCGCGTTACCACTGGACTACCAATGCCTAGTAGAGTGCTACATGCTTGATTGTAATTGTGGAATCTTACATACATCGGACAAACAAAGAGATCTATTAGAACTCGGTTCAAGGAACACATAGCTGATGTGAAGCACCGTAGCAATATTATGTAAGTCTGCGGTCTGACAGCATTGTCAGAATCGCCCAAGCAATTACATTCCATTCGAAAACCTCGCGAGAGAACATCGTTATAGTTCTAGGCTCTAGCTCCAATACGTCTATTTTTAGGGTTCCGTATCTTAATAGTAAAAAAAACCTTTATATAATCACTTCGTTGTCCGTCTATCTGTCTGTCTGTCCGTTTGTCTGTCTGTCTGTCCGTTTGTCTGTCTGTCTGTCTGTCCGTCCGTCCATCCATCCGTCCGTCCGTCTGTCCCTCTGTCCCCTTTTTTTTCAACGTGATCACTTTGAAAAAGATCCAAGCGAAGCGAGGGAGAGTCGCTAGTAAAAAATAAGTATAGGAAAAGACCGCCGTGAGGTTTAAAATAATTAATTTTACACATACGAGTATGTAAATACACAACAACAATGTAAATAATACGATTGTACGTTGAAATAACACTTATTGCTTGTGAAAAAAGTACTAGATACAATCAGCGACAAAAATGTCCTCACCTAATGAGCGCTCATTTGAAAATTTGAGCGCGCTTTTAATTATTTTTGTGAAAACAACTTTAAGCATTGCATTTAAGGTTCAATTTACATTGTTGTATATTTATTTCAACTAGAATAATTACTTAAACACAATCGGTGACAATTTTAAGAGAACTTTTGCATGGGATTGTGTATCTAGTACTATTTTGGTCGACATTGTACGTCCACATTAAATTCAACGCTCTAAAAACAAATTTACCTAATAATTTCAGTTATAAATAATCTAAAAAAAAGAAAGAAATAAAAGATTAAGACGGAACGCGCAGATGATTATTATGTAAAAATAATATTTTAATTGGCTGTGTATTACTAAATATACAGATTTATAGAAAAATAAACAGATTTATTATACTTAATGCTTGTAAGATCTCGTTAAAAAAATATTAAAAATTGTAACAAGAAATAATAAATATTTATCTGGCTTATTTTCTTTCTCATGTTTTGTTTAGTTTATGTTATTTATATAATTGAGGCAGTCAGCGCAAAAGTGGCCTAACCTACTGACAGCTACTTTGGGAGAAAATGGCTGTTAAATATTTCCATATATTTTAAAACTTATTTATAGTTCTTCATTTAGCATTTACTTGAGTTTCAAAAGTGTTTTTGCGTTTGTAGCTTATTTTCTTTTAAACTAATTTTTTTACAGACATTTATAATTATGTAGTTTAGCAAAATGTGGGTTAGGCCATTGTATTCAGCCCTTTTTGACGTCCCACTGCCGGGGGTGGGCCTCCCTTCAATACGAGAGGGATCAGGCCACAGTCCACCACGCTGGCCAAGTGCGGGTTGGCAGATTTTACATGTCTTACGAAAACTTGCTAGGTTCTCTCAGACATGCAGGTTTCCTCACGATGTTTTCCTCCACCGTAAGGCAAGTTGTAATCGTGTTAGAAATGATTTACACATGAAAATATCAGACGTGCGAGACCCGGGATTTGAACATGTTTCCCAAGCGAGCGCGTTACCACTGGGCTACTATTGCTTTGGTTAGGCCATTATTGTATTTTAAATATTTTAAATTTTTTTAAATACATTCGTGGGTTAGGCCAAATGGTATGTAACTTTTCTTCCGCTGTTATTAGGATTCTACATTTATTACGATAGATTTTGCCTAAACCATACATACAGCAGCAATGACAATGAATTAATAAGTATAATTTCTGTAAAAAAAAATGTAACCTTACCATAGAATCGTCGCAATTGATGATGCACTGCGGTTGGTACAGATGTGGCCGGCGTTCGTGGTAGTCAGTCGGGCCACATGTTGGGTGGACGATTGTACCTGTTGTCAAATTAGTTACATGAATCCTCTTATCTTAATACTATTTTTGAGCGGGACTCTAATTCTTTTCAACCGACTTCAAAAAGGAGGAGGTTCTCAATTCGACTGTATTTTTTTTTCATGTTTGTTACCTCAGAACTCCGTCATTTATTAACCGATTTGGACAATTTTTGTGTTGTTTGAAAGGGTATACTTCCAGATTGGTCCCATTTAAATTTCAAAAAAAAAAAATACCACCCCTAAGGGTAGAAAAATAGCTAATGATGAATTTAACCTACTTCTAATTGTCATATTAACTTTAAATTTGCAAGTGTTTCTATTTCCGTTGATAGTACAGTGGTTCGGTATTATTGACCTGATCTGATGGTAAGGCCAGAAGGTAGATAGGTGGAACTCTTCAACGGCTAATAGTAGATACTTTGAGTTTGGGCTTATTTTGTTTGATTTGACAAGCCTAACACGTTAGAATTCTTACTTCGCTACTACTGTGTACACTAAAAAGGGAAAAATAAAAACTTTTTAACAAAAAAATAAAAACCGACTTCAAACAAAAGCACTAAAAAGTAAAAAATAACTGATTGGTAGTTTCCATTTACTATACATACCTAATCAAATATTTTCGAAGTCGGTGTGCTTTGCTTTGTATGGGCTGGCACCGATTTAGAAAATATTTGATTAGGTATGTATTTAATAGGTAGGCTTTAATTACTTAGCCAAAGCACACCGACTTCGAAAATATTTGATTAGGTATGTATAGTAAATGGAAACTACCAATCAGTTATTTTTTACTTTTTAGTGCTTTTGTTTGCAGTCGGTTTTTATTTTTTTGTTAAAAAGTTTTATGTAATATAAAAGTAACCTAAGCTACTCCTTATAACATCAGTAATATGCCAGCCCCGTCAAAATTAGTACAGCCGTTTCGGAGATTAGACGGAACAAACAGACAGTGCAAAATTTAAAAAATTATGTTTTTCTTATAAGTGCCGTATATAATTTCATATGCATTTACTAAAAAGCTATTATTTAGACATTACAAACATACACTTCAATTTTAATTATCTGTATAGATAAAAAAAAATGAATATTCGTACGTTGTGATGAAAATTTGGTGAGTTTGTTTGGTTTCGGGTCCAAAAAATTTTTTGATCTCTATGTGTTTCAAAATCATTCAAACATGGGAACGCGAGCGAAGCAAGGGTAAGTAGCTTATTATATTTTGATACCATTTCGCTTAGACAAATATTGCATTATTTACATTGTAACCAAAATAGAACACTTGGGTCTGAAAATGAATATTAAAATCTATCGGTCAGTTTCTTACCAAACTCATTAAAATCGATTCTAAATCAACCGAAAAAAAACAGCACACAATTAACAACCTCCATTTTTAAAGTCAACCAGTCGAAGGCTATAATACATATTATATAGTAGCCACATATAATATATTTTTTTAATTAGAAATGGCCTCACTCTTGACCTTCATCTTAGCTCCAAGGCACAGATAAGGTCTAGGATCTAGCAAGTTTGCCCAGGAGAAGCCTGTTAACACGCACCTTAAATAGATTCAAGTTATAATATTCACTAGCGTCTCACCCTCGCTTCGCTCGGGTTCGTCCCTAGGTACGTTTTAAATTAAAATGGATATAGTATGTTATACTTAAGAGATAGACATATGCCATCGCAAACTTTTCTGTAGACCTATATAAGATACACAAATCCACCATACATTATTTTGTTATATCTCATAGGCAGCGTTTTCGTTGAAAGCTCCCAGACGTCTTATTTTTTGCCGACACCTCCAACAAATATCGTTATATTTTAGCCAATGTATACAAAAACTTAACAAATTATATACTAAAACCTTCCTCTTGAATCACTTTATCTATTAAAAGAACCGCATCAAAATCCGTTGCGTAGTTTTAAAGATTTAAGCATACATAGGGATATAGGGACAGAGAAAGCGACTTTGTTTTATACTATGTAGTGATATATCTTACCATTTTCCAACACGATGTATTTAACATCTATAAAAAGGCAGTTATTCCGATCGACGATCATTTGGGTGAGTCCTAAAGCAGCCTGAAATTGTAACTCGTTAGGTAGAGTGTCTTCCTCTAAAAGCTCACAGTTGTTGGTTATTCCTGCATTCCACATATCACACAAATCCATTATAGACACGGACGTAGCATTGTTACAATGCACCTAAAAAAATCAATTTAAACTTAAAAATAATAATTTCTTAGATTTACGCGAATATTTGAAAAATTAAATAAAATCGGATTTTTTTGCGCGTATTTATTTAGATTTTTGGTTCACGACGTTTCGAATATTTTACAGCAATCATGGTCAAGGAGAGACTAAGGTTTTAGATATCTCAAAGGCGTTATATAGTTTCATTTTGTTATTTTGTGGGTAGGCTGTCTGTGCCAACTATACAGTAATCTTCGAGACACAAAGGTGGTTTTATTTAAACTTACAAACATAAATTAATCAAACTCATCTCTAATATATATTATTAAGTGTATAACACGTGCACATAATGAACGGGATTAGAAATGACGGCTTATTTAATCTTTACTTTTAGAAACGGCGACAATATTATAAATTACATGTGTTACATATAGATTAACTTTTAAGTTAATAAAACCTTTTACGATGATATCTATACATATAATAAAATTGTAACTAAGCCGAATCTGTACATTAAATATTTTTAGGAAAATCTTATTGAAATAGACATTATTGTCGATACAGAGGCTGAATCTATAGTTTTTAGAATTTTTGTCTGTCTGTCTGTCTGTTACCGCATCACACAGAAAAACCACTGGAAGGATTTTGATGAAATTTGGTATGGTGATAGCTGGTTATCCAGGTCAACATATAGGATACTTTTTACCGCGGGAAAATATCTCATTTCTAAGAAAAAAATACAAAAACTGTATTTTAAGAATATACTAATATGTAAAACCTAAAAATTTGGTATTTGGTCATTTGAACGCGGGCGGAGCCGCGGGCAATGCTAGTCAATTATAAATTTTATTTTGTACTGTCTTTACCGGCGGAAACAACAAAGGACGGTGACAGATTGCGAGCGAGGAGTGAAAAGAGGTGACTACGTTTTTAATTGCATACTTTATCTACATCGACGTCACTTACGGCTTACACTTACGACGGCTTTACAAACTCAACTCTATATTTTTAACATGAAAGCTTTTATCACATACTTATAAAAAGCAATAGTAATCTATTCTAATATTATAAAGAGGAAAAATAGGTTTTTTTGTTTGTTTGTATGGAATATACTCCAAAACTTGTCACTGATTTAGACGAAATTTGGTAAGAAGATAGTTTGAGACCCCGGGAAGGACATAGGATAGTTTTTATCCCGGAAATTATCCCTTAAGGGGGTGAAAACCCGACCGAAGCGAGGTCAAATCTCCAGTAGGTACTTCGTAGGTATGTACGAGTATATATTGAAATTTACATAAACACTCAATTCAAACTTAAAATTCATCAAACTACATATATAAATGTAAGAAAAAAAAATGTGCAATTCACACATCGTAGAAGTGAAACTTCAGAAAATGATATGAATATAGAGTATCAGGAGTAGGATAATCATAAGGATTTTTTTATTTATATTATTTTTACCAAGTTTAAAAGTTATTTTACATTTTATTTGACATAAATATAAACATTACATAATAATCAGTAATGAATTTTATTATTTTTCACTTCCTTTGTAATGTATTCTATCAAATAACAACGGTTACCATGACAACGGTTACCATGGCATCATCGCAATGTATTCTATCTCATTCTATCGCCGGCTTCCTATCTATCCTATATATTTATATGTTTGTCTCTTTTCAACCGACTTCAAAAAGGAGGAGGTTCTCAATTCGACTGTGTTTTTTTTTTTTTTTTTTTTATGTTTGTTACCTCAGAACTCCGTCATTTGTTAACCGATTTGGACAATTTTTGTTTTGTTTGAAAGGGTATACTTCCAGATTGGTCCCATTTAAATTTCAAAAAAAAATACCGACCCTAAGGGTGGAAAAACAACGAATGATGAATTTAACCTACTTCTAATTGTCATATTGACTTAAAACTTTGCAAGTATTTCTATTTCCGTTGATAGTACAGTGGTTCGGTGTTGTTGACCTGATCTGATGGCAAGGCCAGAAGGTGGATAGGTGGAAATCTTCAACGGCTAATAGTAGGTACTTTGAGTTTGGGCTTATTACGTTTGATTTGACAAGCCTAACACGTTAGAATCCTTACTTTGCTACTACTGTCTACACTAAAAAGGGAAAAATAAAAACTTTTTAACAAAAAAATAAAAACCGACTTCAAACAAAAGCACTAAAAAGTAAAAAATAACTGATTGGTAGTTTTCATTTACTATACATACCTAATCAAATATTTTCGAAGTCGGTGTGCTTTGGCTAAGTAATTAAAGCCTACCTATTAAATACATACCTAATCAAATATTTTCGAAATCGGTGCCAGCCCATACCAAGCAAAGCACACCGACTTCGAAAATATTTGATTAGGTATGTATAGTAAATGAAAACTACCAATCAGTTATTTTTTTCTTTTTAGTGCTTTTGTTTGAAGTCGGTTTTTATTTTTTTGTTAAAAAGTTTTTATTACTGTCGCATTTCCGTTGCATCGAGTTTCAAATCACAACGATTCTAAAGAAGTTTCACTTCAAAAAACAAATGTATGTTTTCAGCATATTCTACAGATTTCCCTTTACCCGATTACGATGAAAAATGAGATATGAGTTTGATAAGACCTAGAGCGAACTTCTGGCGTCGAACCGAGTACTTTTACCCGACTGCACGACGCAAAGGAAGCTAATGCGTTTATCAGCTTATGTATGCATGTTTGAATGTATGTATGTGGGTTTGTACCTTTGTGGCACTATTTAGACAAAACTCGTTGGCTGATTTTGAAAAATGATACGTCGTTTGATTTCTCATAACGGCGCGAGTGTGACAGAGCATAAAAAATTTGGAAAAATCAAGATAGTCGATTTTTAATGTGAAAAAGAAAAAAAAATCGACGAACTATGTCAAGTGACGTAGTTCGTCGATTTTCATAAATATGTTGGGACATTAACACACAATACCATCTAATTCCATGCTAAGCTACGAGGCTTGTGTTATGAATATCAGATAGTTGATACACTACACATATATAACTTTAAATACATATTATAAATATAAACACCCATGACTGGAGTATAGACATTCGTGGTCATCACACGAATGCCCCCAGTGGGACTCGAACCCGCGACCGCTGGCACAGTATTTAGGCTCACTACAAACTGAACCAAACATGCTATCAAATAAATATAATATATAGTCTAATTATTCCATACTAACCGTTAAAACATACCTAGGAACGAACCCAACCAAGCGAGCGTGAGTCGCTAGTATTTGAACGAAAATAAGTTTTTAAGGTGTCGTCCATTTTCTATAATATTATATAATAATAAAATATTCGTACAGTTAACAATTCAAATTACATTTTTTTTTCTTTAACTATAAGTTATTATAACTTATCATATATATATATATAAAAGCGGTCCATGCTACCAACCTTGCACTTCCCTAACTCGTCCTTAGTTTCAAGGGAATCAAGTAGAGCAAAGGAATCATTGTTGCAGACTTCGTAGCTCAGCCTTTGTTCAACACAGGTCATGTTCACTGCAGTCTTATATGTCATAGCTGATAAAGTCGGATGGTTACATTCGAGATAGCAAGGTTCCTTGAGATCTTCATTGCGACACCTAGACTCGTACAAGAGTCCTAAAATTAAGATAAATTATGTAGGTACTAGGTGTATATATACCTTAAAAACCCTACAAATTATAACCCAACCGTGTATAACAGTGAAATAATTCAACTATTTTTTCATACAAACATTATTTTTTTATTTATTTGTTATATCTTACAAATAACTTTTAAATCTGTAGATACGTATAAAAAAAATCTGAGTCGAATTTGCACATTAACCCTTTATATCACCATGGGACATTACTGGAACATACCAAATTATTCCTTATAAACTCTAAAGCAAATGACTTTTTCAGTTATAAAATAGAGTGCCCACTCCGGAACATACCGCGTGTCTTTGAATTAACAGATTTAAGGTGTAAAAAGAAAGGTTTAATTGCAGACACGTAATGATTTAATCGAGATCACTTTACAGAGAGAGAAGGTCGGTAGAAGAAAAAATAATTAGCGGTAGAAAGTTAACACAGAATCCACATTGCCTTCAAATATCAAGAGGCGCTAAAAACTATTTGAATATTAATATTACATAAATTTATAATTAATTATAATATAGATTTATAAACATGCCCCCAGGCGTTGAAAGTAGGACTTTCAACAATCTTCGGGTTGCGGTAGTGGGCAGATTTTACTGAAAGCCCTTCGGATGATTCCATTTGAAGTCTTGATATCTGCCACTCTAATTACACCATCAGTTCCTGGATGAACGTTCGTTATTTTTCCAAGTCTCCATTTGAGTGGTGGTAGATTATCATCTTTTACGAGAACGATACTATTTAATTTTAATTGAGCTTCAGACTTTTGCCATTTCATTCTTGTTTGAAGTTCAGAGATGTACTCTTTGCTCCACCGCTTCCAGAATTGTTGACGCAATTGTTCTATTCTCTGGTAACGATTCAGCCTGTGAACATTTTCATCTTCGTAGTTGGGTGTCGGAAGGGACGAAAATGATCGCCCAATAAGAAAATGTCCCGGGGTCAATGGTGTCAAATCCGCAGGGTCCGTGGATAAATAAGTCAATGGTCGGGAGTTTAACACAGCTTCAATTTGTGCTAATACAGTATATAGCTCCTCATATGTAAGATTACATTTGCCCAGTACTCTTACTAAGTGATATTTTGTGGATTTGACGCCTGCTTCCCACAGACTTCCGAAATGAGGTGAATATGCTGGAGTAAAATGAAATTTTATTCCGTCATCAGCAACAGTCTCAGATAAAGTAACAACGTTAGTTTTCAAAAAGTTTGCAATATCATTAAACGCGCCAACAAATGAAGTTCCATTATCTGTATATATATTTTTTGGTTTCCCTCTACGGGACATAAATCTACGCAAAGCTAACAAAAAACAATTACTCGTTAAATCACTCACTAATTCTAAGTGCATAGCCTTTGTGGAAAAACAGACGAAAACCGCAATATACGCTTTAACTAGTCTAGATCCACGCCCTTGACGGCTTACAATCATAACAGGCCCTGATAACAGGCTTACAGATACACGGCTAGATGGCAAATTTCCCATAATAGGGGTTACTATTTTAGCCCTAGCTCGAGCGCAACGAAAACATTGCCGGTAACATGATTTGGCCAAATTCCTGCCTCCTATTGGCCAAAATGTTTCTTTAATAGTGCTTAATAATAATTGCGGACCTGCATGTAGCAAGCGTTTATGTTCAAAATGAAATAATAATTTTGTAAAGGAATGCTTAGAATGGATTAATATTGGATGTTTTTTATTATAAGGAAAATCACTATGTTCTAGACGCCCTCCAACACGTATAATATTGGATTCATCCATAAAAATGTTTAATTTTATTAATTGACTTTTATTTGGTAATTTTTTATGATTAATTAACAAGTCATATTCTGGAAAGGACTGTTTTTGTGATATTCTAATTAAAATATTTAATGCATTATCCAATTCATCTACCGTTAAAAATTTATCTTTGATAAAATCCTTTTTACAAATTCGAACAAACCGTAAAACATATGCTACTGTGCGTTAAAGCCTAGAAAAATTTGAAAATTTACTAAAATTTATAAAATCATTATCATCATTATTTGTAATTGCAACATTTACTGCTATAACAGAACGCAATTCTGGAAGTGGCCCAACAATTTTGGGATGAGTAGGCCATTGAGACATATCACGTTTTAAAAACGTTGGCCCAGACCACCAAATATCTAGTGACATAATAGTTTTAGCATCAACTCCACGGGAAATATGATCGGCGGGATTATCATGAGTGGGAACATGCTTCCAAATACAGTTAGGAGACTTTTCCAAAATTTCTCCAACTCTGTTGCGTACAAAGGGTTGTAATTTACTAGGTACCATTTTAAGCCACCCCAATACGATAGAAGAGTCGGTCCAAAAAAACGTACGTCTTACCTTGACTCGAAGTGCATTAGTCGCCTTTTCATAAAGCCGTAACGGCACAAGTGCTCCGCAAAGCTCCAGTCTCGGTACGGTCGTAGGTTTGATTGGAGCCACTCGACTTTTTGCCATGAGCAATCGAACTAAAGTTTCACCGTTATCATTTCCGCTACAAATATATAAACATGCTCCATAAGCATATTGTGAAGCATCACAGAAAACATGAAGATCTATATATGTATAAGAATCTACTAAAACGTTACGTATAATGCGCAGATCATTAAGTAAGGGTAAATTGATAATAAATTCATTCCAAGATCTTGATATATCTGATGGTAAAGGATCGTCCCATGATAATCTCAGTAGCCATAATTTCTGTAATAAGCATTTCATACTAATAATACAAGGGGCGAGTAGGCCTAAGGGATCAAAAATTTGTGAAATTACAGAAAGTATACTACGTTTAGTCATGACACTGGGGATTTTATTATTTATACTAAAACAAAGTTCATCGGAATCTGATTGCCAACCTAAGCCTAGAACTAACTTTATATTAGGATTATCAGATCCAATATTTAAATTTAAAGAGGTAGTTGTAATTTCATCATTATCAAAATTTAATGCATTTGACTTCCACTTTCTAAGTGGCATTTGAGCTGAATTTAAAGCGTTAGTAATATTTTGTTTAATATATAAAAGTTCATCAATAGTATCAGCTCCAGTGAGTAGGTCATCCATATAAAAGTCGTGTATAATGATTTCACGTATTTTATCATCTGCACAGTCGAGGCCAATTTGTTTTAAACATCGTACCGCTAGAAAAGGTGCACTCGCTGTGCCATATGTTACAGTATTTAATTTATATATCTCTAATGGATCAAATTTACTAACTCACCATATAATTTGTTGAAGACACCTATCATCTGGATGTACAGCAATCTGCCTATACATTTTTTCTACATCAGCAGATATAATATATTTATGTTGTCTGAATCTAAGAAGTATGCTTAAAAGGTCGTCCTGTATTGTGGGACCGACCATTTGAATTTGATTAAGTGAAATACCTGTGGTAGTAGGACTGCTAGCATTAAATACAACCCTTAATTTGGTCGTTGAACTACTATCACGCCACACTCCATGATGTAGAAGCAGGTAAGAAAATTCATTAGGCTTTAAATTAGATTTTGACATATGTCCTAGTGCAATATATTCTGACATAAATTCATGATATTTAATTTTAAGTAAAGGCTGATTATCAAGTCGACGTTCAAGAGATAAAAAACAGTTTTTTGCACGCTCATAAGATTCGCCTAAAAGATTTACCTTGTCGTTTAAGGGAATCCTAACGCAGAAACGGCCATCTGTAAGACGTGCCACATTATTAATAAAGTGCTCCTCACACATTTTTTCTTCCTCAGTATAATATGAAGATTTGTCATTAATTTCTTCTAGATGCCAAAACTTTGATAAATTATCTTGAATAACTTCATTAGAATCTACTGAATCTATCGACTCAATTTGTGCCAAATTACATTTAATATGTGACGGTAACCGATTCGATACATGACCGCCTAATACGGGTCCTGAAACTATCCATCCAAGTCTAGTCTCAAAAAGTATCGGTTTGCCGGTACCTAATTTAATAATTTGTGACCCTAACAATTCCCAGAAAAGATCAGCGCCTATAATTAAATCTATATCACCTGGCGTATAAAAGTTAGGATCGGCTAAAACAATATTTGATTTTAAATTTAACATCGAAATATCTACGTGACCGTAAGGCACTTTGCTTATTATCGATGGTAAAACAAAACAGGTAAGATGTGCAGAATAATTGTTATCTAAAGACTTCATTTGCACACGGCACATTTTACCAATAGGTAAAGTACAGTTATTTATTCCTAACACTGACTTTTCGACATTATCAACTGGCAAGCTTAATTTATTACACATATTTTCTGTAATAAGACATGATGTACTTCCGCTATCAAGTAATGCACGGGCGATGTATTCCCGGTTGTGTGAATCGTACAACTTGATAAGGGCAGTCGATAACAGTACATCATGATTGCTTGTCGTTGGATTATTTAAATATGCCGAAAAGGTTACGTTAGAAGTAGGACTTTTGTCAGACACAGCATTATTTTCAATGCATAATGATCCAGCATTAACTGGTGATTGTGATTTTAGATCTGTAACGTGAATAAGTGTATTGTGTTTACGTTTACATATTCTACAACCTGGTTTTTTACATTGATTCGCATAATGTCCTACATGTAAACAATTATAACAAATTTTATAATTAGGTAAAAGTTTTAAACGCTGTTCATTATTAAGACCTAAAAATTGTGAACAATTTTTAAGTTGATGTTCACCTTTACATTTTGGGCAGGGTTTGGGGGTCGAAGAACCTATTGGAGATCTATCATCTCCTATCCGAGGTGAACTTGTGATAGAAACCATACTTTTAAATTTAGTATTAATCTTTCCAGTTTGATTTAAATAATTATTACAGCGTGGTAATTCTAAAGCCTCTAATAGGTCTGCACGGCTACGTAAGAATTTTAAAAACACATCTAAAGTTAAAGGTTCATCCTTATTAAGCTGGCCCTTTAATTCCTCCCATTCACGATATGTCTTACAATCTAGTTTTTGAGTAACAATATGTATAAGAAGTGTGTCCCAATGCTTCGTTGGGTCGCCTAAAAAATCTAAAGCTCTTAAATTTTTATTTAATTGATCAATCATACGTTTAATAGACATAGAAGACTCCTTACTGATTGAATCAATGTTGAATAATGCATTTACATGATTCTGAATTAACATACGCTTATTATCAAAACGCTCACAAAGAATCTTCCAAGCAACAGGATAAGTTTTGGCTGAAAATTCAATGGACTGTATAACGACAGCAGCGGTGCCCTCTAATGCCGCCCTTAGATAGTGAAACTAATTAAATAAAACTATCTTTTCGGATTATTTCGCGGATTTATTTTGATTTTTGGTTCCCGACGTTTCGAATGCTTTACAGCATCCATGGTCACGGGAGAGACTGAGGTGTTACATGTCTTGAATGTATAGTTGTTACAGACAGCCTACCCACAATTAACAAAATGAAAATTGCACCAATTACATTACAATATTTTAACTTTAAACATTTTTATAATTTTAATTATAATTGAATATGGATAATTATTAATTTAATTTTTGCTATTATTTTTATAATTATTACAATTTTAAAAATATTAATTAGTAATCTATATTTAGTGTTGCCATTATTATATTTATAACCATAAATAAAAATATAAAAATATAGTATTAATTATTAAAGCCATATAATTGTTCTATGTGTAATTTAAAAAAGTTAAAATTAATTACGGATAATCATTTTAATTTAGTTTGCTATTATTTAAAAACAACTTACTAAGCAACACTATATAAATAGTATATATAAATAGTATACATAAAAGTATATATTAATAGTGTTGCTTGGTAAGTTGTTTTTAAATAATAGCAAACTAAATTAAAATGATTATCCGTAATTAATTTTAACTTTTTTAAATTACACATAGAACAATTATATGGCTTTAATAATTAATACTATATTTTTATATTTTTATTTATGGTTATAAATATAATAATGGCAACACTAAATATAGATTACTAATTAATATTTTTAAAATTGTAATAATTATAAAAATAATAGCAAAAATTAAATTAATAATTATCCATATTTAATTATAATTAAAATTATAAAAATGTTTAAAGTTAAAATATTGTAATGTAATTGGTGCAATTTTCATTTTGTTAATTGTGGGTAGGCTGTCTGTAACAACTATACATTCAAGACATGTAACACCTCAGTCTCTCCCGTGACCATGGATGCTGTAAAGCATTCGAAACGTCGGGAACCAAAAATCAAAATAAATCCGCGAAATAGTCGAAAAAGTGTTTTAAATCTATTGCAAAGTTTTAAAGTGCAAGTGGTTGATATGGAATTACCCACATATTTTATTTAATACAATAACAGCTGCTGATACAAAATATTGATCTTCATAAAATATAACTCAAATATTCACACAGTAACTTAAGCACTTCGTTAGCTCAGTGTAGCGAGAGAGTACTTTGAGTTGAAATCCGACCGAGTGGTCGTGGTTCAAATCTACGAACGAGATCCAATTATCATTTTTAAAAATATTTTAAAATATATTTCTTTAAAATGTCAAGTGGTTGTAACGTCTGCAAATTGAATGTATTAATTACACAAAAAAGAATTAATTGTGTAAAGTGTCAAGCCAAATACCACTTTGAATGTATTGTTCCACCGGGGTCTTCTAAATCACCTATTATACGAGGACAGTGGGTTTGCCCGATCTGTAAGAACAAATCTCCGCCTACATTATTGGAAAGTAGTATCGCAGGTACCACTAAAACTACGGAAGAAACGGTTGCTCCTGAGGGTAATTGGCTTTCGGCGATAAGAAACGAAGTGCAGAAAATCATATCTCAAACTGTGAGTGTCGAATTGACAAAAATTCGTGAAGAGTTGACCGGTTTGCATGACATACAATCATCCATAGAATATTTATCGAGTATCTTTGACACAGTGAAGCAAGAGTTGGAAGACGCAAAAAAAGAAATATTATCACTAAAGAAGGATAATAGTGATCTTAGAGACATCGTAAATAGTCACGCAAATATAATAAATATACTTGATAGGGAGGCTAGAGCAAACAATATTGAAGTGCATTGTATTCCAGAACATAAGGGCGAAAATCTGCTCAAAACAGTAGAACAAATTGGAAGAGTGATAAACACTCCTATAACTGAAGGAAGTGTAGTTAAGTGCACCCGAGTAGCAAAATTAAACAAGATTTCTACGCGTCCAAGATCTGTTATTGTTAAATTTAGCTCATCCCTGCTAAGAGACAAATTTTTGGCAGGAGTGATTAATTTTAATAAAGCAAATAAAGACGACAAGTTAAGTACGGCGCATCTGGGCATATCGGGAGAGAAGAAGCCGGTGTACATTTCAGAGCACTTGACTTCTACAGCTAAAGATATCTACGCCGCAGCACGTATTTTTGCTAAAGAGAAAAATTATCGTTTTGTCTGGTCACGTAACGGCAACGTATTTTTGCGGAAAACAATATCAAGTGACGTAATATTGGTGAAATCTAAGGATCACTTACTTACTTTAACATAAAGACTATCATATTTTATCATTCTCTTAATTGCATAACTCTGATATTCTGATATTTTAATTTAAACAAGAAACTATTACAATTTAATGGTCAATCACTTAAACCTATTCTATCAGAATGTTAGGGGAATAAGAACCAAAACAAAAGATGTATACCTGGCTATTCTTAATTCCAATTTTGACGTAATAGTTTTTACTGAGACGTGGCTTAACAGTGGAGTATCGAATAATGAGTTAATCGATGATAGATATAATGTATTTCGTCGGGATCGCGAATCCAGTCAATCTAATAAATTGGATGGTGGAGGAGTAATGATAGCGGTATTAAAAAAGTATAAATGTTACAGGGTTAATTCGTGGGAAACAAACTGTGAAGATGTTTGTGTTAATGTTGTATTAAATTCAGGAACTATCTCTATATGTGCCGTATACATACCATCTCCGCTTAATTACAACACTCTTGAACAGTTCACGCAGAACGTTGAACAAATAATAATTAACGAACAGTCACCCACTGTGATTGTTGGTGACTTTAATATTCCGTCATTGAAATGGAGCTTTGATAATCATAACACTTGTAAAGTGATTCCATGCAATAGTGGCGCGGCAGTATCTATTATTAATGATTTTATGGCACTAACAAATCTATCTCAATTTAATTGCGTAAATAATGTATACGGTAAAATATTGGATCTCGTTTTCAGTACGTCTAAAAATGTAAAAGTAAAACGAAGTGACTTTTCAGTGTGTTTAGTGGATAATTTTCATCCACCTTTAGACATTGACCTTAGAATAGAACATAATGAATCATTTTTAGTTACGAATAAAATAATAAAATACAACTTTAGAAACGCTGACTACGAAGTAATAAATAAATGTCTTGCTGCCCTGAAATGGGAGTATCTATTTAGTAAGTGCGATAACGTAAATGAAATGACCGTTATATTTTACACAGAATTACGTAACGTAATAGAAAAATGTATAACAAAAAAAGAAGTAAAAAATAATACACAATATCCAGTCTGGTATTCAAAAAACTTAAAAAAAAGGCTAGCGGAGAAGAATAAATATAGAATACTGTTTAAAAAATATCATAATCCAATGGATGAAATAGAATTTAAGCTATTGAGAGACAGATGTGAGATTCTTATTAACTCGGACTACAAAAAATATTTAGATAGGATAGAGCATAATATTAAAATAAATCCAAAATTTTTTTATTCATATTTAAAAAAAATGCGTTCCAACAAATGTGACTTTCCTGCATTAATGACTCTAAACGGCGTTTCATCTACTAATGGAGCTGATATCTGCAATCAGTTCGCTACGCATTTCTCAAATGTATACACTTCACCAAATTTAACAACGCATCAATCTTCTAAAACTACAATATCATGTCACAATTCAGAATTGACTAGTATAAAAATCCTGGAGAAGGATATCATTGTAAAGTTAAAATGTCTTGATGTTGATAAAGGGTGTGGTCCAGATGATATACCTCCCATATTTGTTAAACATTGTGCTGCTTTTCTGGCAAAACCTTTGTATATAATATTTAATAAATCACTGTGTGACGCAGAATTCCCATGTTTATGGAAAAAGGCCAGAGTAGTTCCTATATTTAAAAGCGGCGATAGGAAGGATATAACAAAATACAGGCCGATTTGTATATTGTCAGTCTTTTCTAAAATATTTGAGTCGTTGATTTGTCCAGTGCTTACTTGGCATATGAAATCGGCAATGATAGAGAATCAACATGGCTTTGTCAAAAAAAGATCCACTATGTCGAATTTGGCGATAGTAGTCGATGATTTATCGATAGCATTGGATAAATCTGAACAAATAGACTGCGTCTATACTGACTTGGCCAAAGCATTTGACGTAGTCGATCACCATATATTATTGAAGAAACTTAGTGGCTACGGATTCAATGGTAATCTTATTAAGTGGTTTGAAAGTTACTTGGCAAATCGTAAAATGAATGTAGTTGTCGGGGGTTATCAGTCACGAACGTTTATTGCGACTTCAGGAGTACCACAGGGCTCCACTCTTGGTCCAATATTGTTTGGGTTTTTTATAAATGACATAGTTCAGTGTTTCAAACACTGTCAATTTCAACTATATGCTGATGATCTTAAAATATATAAAAAAATAGAAGACATAAATGATTGTATATATATACAACAAGATTTAGATAGACTTTCGGTATGGTGTGATCATAATAATTTAAAGTTAAATCATTTAAAATGTTACATTATAACGTTCAGTAGAAAAGTAAAAAATGTCAATTTTGATTACTGTATTAACGGGAATGTTCTAGAGAAAGTCAGCCAAATCAGTGACCTCGGGATCATTTTAGATAGTAAATTAAGTTTTATACCACATTTGGATGACATAATACAAAAATCACTGAAACTGCTAGGTTTTATTATGAGAGCTTCAAAAGAATTTAAAAGATCCTCAACCAAAATAGCGCTGTTTAATTCGATGATACGTAGTAGACTTGAATATTGCTCTGTTGCATGGAATCCTCAGTATCAATTTCATAAAGATAGGATAGAAAGAGTGCAAAAGAAATTTTTACGGCAATTGGCGTACAGAGATAATGTACTGAAACAAAGTAAAAGCTATTACGATCATTTAAAATTATATAAATCTCTGTCTCTACTTAATCGTAGAGACTTAGCAGATCTTTGTTTTTTACATAAAATTATAAATGGAGGTATCGATAGTCCAAATTTGTTAAATAGAGTAAGGTTAGCAGTACCAAGGCATAATGCTAGAAGTCAAATTAAAAAGAAACAAACTTTTAAACAACGATTTGCTAGGAGTAACCTTGGCAAGGCCGCCCCTGTAAATAGAGTAATCATTACATATAACAACGTATTTTTAAAAGCGGGTTTGGATATTTTCCAACAATCAGCCTCATCTTTTAAGCGACAATTTAAAAAAATTTTAAACACATAGAATTGCCTCTAATAGTTTTTTAATGTTTTATGCGTAATTTGTTTTTAATTTTTTGTTTTGTTTTTTTTTTATTCTCACAATGAGATATTTTGTAGTTCGTATGGTTTATTTACATTTTAGTAGTTTATAATTTTTTAACGGTCTTTATTGTTATGTGTTTTTTTGTATCATTTTTTATTTATGTAAGTTTTTAAAAGTACTAATGTCAAAGGATGTTTTGTATTGTTTTCCGTTTTACTTTATATTATGCATGTTGAGTTAGCCTGTAAGTGAGGTATACAATTTTTACCACAGATAAATAAGAGTGTGCTCTAGAATAAGAAATATTATTGTATACAACGTTGGCTTCCTATTTAAATAAATAAATAGATAAAAAAAAAAAAAAAAAAAAAAAAAAAAAATCCGAAAAGATAGTTTTATTTAATAATGTCAAACATTCGCGTAAATCTAAGAAAGTATTATAGTGAAACTTATTTATATCATCAATACCTTCATTGCAGTGGATAAGACTAGAAAAAGTGTCATGGAATTCTAACCAATTATCGTAGGATCCGCTGAACTTTGGCAATTATATAGTGGGTAATTTAACGAGATTATTGTTGTTATTAGCTCGCATCGAACTCTTGTCACTCTCAGCATTCGCTTCGTTCGATTTAGAAAAGCACGTAACTATACCCTGGGCTTGTGTTATTAATTTATAATATTGAGACTCAAAATCATTTCTTACAACTAATTGATTTTCCATGTCCTCTGTTATGCATTCTATTTTAAACTGTATTTCATCATATTGTTCAAAAATATTAATCATTTTATTAATACGTAATTGTAGTTCGTTTACCTGAGACTAGCTTACTCATTCTTCCAAATGACTTAAATAATTACCAAACAACGTAAGACGGCCTTTAAAGCTTGCACGTTTTTTAATTAATTCTCTTTCCTCTCGGTCAGTCATTGTGGGAAGCAAGTATCAAAGCCTGGAACGTTATACAAATAAAAGATTAAACTATAATATATAACTATTATGATTAAGTACTAAACAGTTTTAGAGTATAAAACAATTTTAATTTTGCAATGAACCAAACTGAAATGTATCTAATTTTTAATATACAAAGTCAAATTAACAACTATTATTATTTAAACTAAAGAAATTTAATCAATCTAACTTTCTTAACACTGATAAATATGTAAATGTTTTAATTTTACTTTATTTTACAACTTTATAATTTTAAAGATTAATTTTTTACAATTATATTAATTTACAATTATTTAGATGTAATTTGTAACTTATTTCAATTAATCAATAATGCATATTAAATCTACATATATCATTTCAATTATAAGTATTATACTTATATCATTAAGACAATGAATATAATATTATGTGATAAGGAAGAAATTTAAACAATGGAATGTGAAAATTACAGAATTATTATTAATTTATAATTTTACTAACCTTCATACATTTAAAACACCTTAAATACTACCTGAATTAGAGTACTGGGTGGAAATTAAGTATTGAAATTGCTTAAATACTGCATAAATTCCATAAACCACGCCTTGTCGAAGTCTTGATATGATGACCCCGGAACAATTTGTGATTTCACTTATTTTTCCACAGCCAAATCCAGTATTTTTATATACGCCGGTTATTTTTAACTTTAATATCCGTGTCGATGGACCATATCTTTGAATTAACAGATTTAAGGTGTAAAAAGAAAGGTTTAATTGCAGACACGTAATGATTTAATCGAGATCACTTTACAGAGAGAGAAGGTCGGTAGAAGAAAAAATAATTAGCGGTAGAAAGTTAACACAGAATCCACATTGCCTTCAAGTATCAAGAGGCGCTAAAAACTATTTGAATATTAATATTACATAAATTTATAATTAATTATAATATAGATTTATAAACACCGCGCTTTAATAATTAGTACAGTTCACACTCCAGAGATTGTGCTTTTTCAACACAAACGAATGTGAATCCGTCTGATTCCCGGTGACGTGAAATAAATTTGTTTTAAAATATTGAAAATATACGAAAAATATATATACTGTAAAAAGTGTGTGTTTGTGGTATAAATCAGTTAGGTAAGTGTATGTTTATTGATATTCATTGTAGTTATTGAATAATTTTCCATAATTTTTGAAAATAATTGCCATTTTGTGTTTGTACCTGTTCTGGAACATTGTGTTACTAGGTGTACCTAGTGTCATACATTGAGCACTTTTTCATTCTTTTGATATCCTGGCTTCCAGAAGTCTAAGAGAAGAGGAAATAGAGCAGTTCCTCTTTGATTATGCAATGAGTGAAGATAGATTCGACGATGATGACGACAGCATCGCAGATCCTGATTTTGTTCTGGACTTGGAAGTACCAATGGAAGTCAATGATTTTAAAGAGGTTGATGGAGTGGAAATTGTCACCATTATTAAAAGTCTTGAGAACTATAGTAGTACTTCCCAACTAGCAGCTCCTTCTGAAACCCTACCTCAGCCAGGACCATCCTTTAAACCTAGACCATCAGGACGTAGTCAAGCCAAGTAGCAATTGAATCTACCTCGAAAAAAATAATAATCTGTAGCTAAATGAGCAGCAACTCTGCTTTACAGAAGACGAAGATTTGCCAGCAGAGTTTCTAAAACTTTATAGTCCGGTACAGTTCTTATTTAAAACAAAAAAGAAAATGTGCAATTCACACATCGTAGAAGTGAAACTTCAGAAAATGATATGAATATAGAGTATCAGGAGTAGGATAATCATAAGGATTTTTTTATTTATATTATTTTTACCAAGTTTAAAAGTTATTTTACATTTTATTTGACATAAATATAAACATTACATAATAATCAGTAATGAATTTTATTATTTTTCACTTCCTTTGTAATGTATTCTATCAAATAACAACGGTTACCATGACAACGGTTACCATAGCATCATCGCAATGTATTCTATCTCATTCTATCGCCGGCTTAATCCTATACATTTATATGTTTGTCTCTTTTTACTGTCGCATTTCCGTTGCATCGAGTTTCAAATCACAACGATTCTAAAGAAGTTTCACTTCAAAAAATTCCAAGTAACTTTTTGAAGAAATTGCAAGCCAAACTACTCTCTACATTGTGCAGAAAGATGCTATCATACCATTTCGCGTCACAAGGACTGATATCCAGCAATTTATTGGTCTGGTTTTCATTCATGTCATTAGTACATCTTCCAAGAGTAACGAAACATTGAAGTGGTGGGTAAGAAACACCTATAATAAAAGACACAATGCCTGTAAACAAAATCGAAAACATCATACGATTTATTTACTTTAACGACAACTCGAAAATGGTTCCACGATCATGTGAACCACGACCGTCTCTATAAGATCAGGCCAGTTGTGACAACTATAAAGCAAAAGATGATAGCTTCAGATGTTTTACCATTTCCTGGACCTTACCATGACCAATGCCTGGTTCCTATACCAAAGGATTCATAAGACCAAGAATACAAATGCACTACTGCTGGTATCTGCTGACTTTCGTAAAGAGACTCGTGCGATACTTTATTAGATGGACATAAAGTATAAACACTCAGATACAACGTCGAAGCATTAAATCATATATCCAGGACAAGAAGGGTTCAGGTCAATTTGTGCCTCCGGCAGCTGTTCGGCAAGACCAAGTCAGTCACTGGCCAGTATGGGTCGAAAAAGGACCCATTGCAAGCTTCCTAAATGCTCTGGCAGGTCACAAATCATTTTTGAAAAGTGTGGAGTGGCATTATGCCATAACAAAAAAAATCACTGTTTCAAAGCATTCCATACTTCGTAGAGGAACATATTGCTGCAGTGTACCAGTTATGGTACACTCCCCTTTTTTTGATTTTGTGAAGTAAATAATTAATTTTTTAATTACGTGTTTTTTTATTTTCCAATTGCTACACTAAGGGCTACTTTTTATTAAATAATATGTTATTGAGTTATAAAGGGTTAAATATTATTTGGAAAATCTCATCGAAACAGTAATTATTATCTATAATTTTTAGAATTTTTCCCAGTAACCACTGGAAACTGAAAACCACTGGACAGATTTTGATGAAATTTGGTATGATGATAGCTGCTTATCCGGGACAACGTATAGGATACTTTTTACTGTGGGAAAATATTTCATCTCTGAGATATACTATACTAAACGTTAAAACGTAACTAAGGCTAGGACAAATCCGCTAGTAATTTATAAATTAAGTGAGAAATACACTCTGAAATTATAATTATTTTTTACTTACCGTGACCCAAGTCGATCGTGTGAGTCGCAATGGTAATGCATTCGTTGGAAACAGAAACATTGCTGATCAAAGCATCATATCCATTAGCGTTAATATTCTTAAAGCATAAGGTGGGCATACTCGGTTGTTCGCACACAGGTTTTCTCAAATCAAACGATGTCATGTTGCATGTCATCTAAAAAACAAACATTTCATTTGAGCGTTTATTTTATTTTCATTGAACATTTTATGAACAAATATATAATATAAACTAATAATTAATTTACATACTAAAATGACACATACATACACATACAACGGACTAACTACACTGACGCTTACATTAAATTGACGATTCCAAATACTTGTAATAAGTCTAATTGAATAAACTTTATTTCATTCATTCATTCATTCAAATTAGAAAAGATGATGGGCCATTCATTTAGGACTTAACAATACGACATAAAACACTAAATACGAGTATAATACAAATGTAGCGGGTTAAAACCCCTTTCGGAAAACTTCGTGAAGAAACCTGTGTGTGGAAACTCAGCTTTCGAAAAAAAATTGTAGTCCGTTAACCCACATTTTGTCGGTGTCGTGACCATGGCTCGTACCTTGGTGCATTCAAATAGTCTGACCTCAGCAGTGGGAGGACGAGACAAAGAGGATTAAAGTTGCAAAACACAATTGTTTCAAAGTGTAGTTCTACATCAATATCTACCATTGTTGTGAGAACAGTGCATTTTCATTTCAGAAATTTAAACTTAGCTTTAATTAACAACTAGCGGCTCACATTTGTTTCGCTTGGGTTCGTCTCTAGGTAAGTTTTAACAGTTAGTATAGAATATATCACCCTCGCTCCGCTAGGGTTCGTACTTCGTCCCTACTTACGTTTTAACGTTTAGTATAGATTTCTCAGATATGAGATATTTTTCCGCAATAAAAAAGTATCCTATATGTTGACACGGATAACAAGCTATCATCATACCAAATTTCATCAAAATCCCTCCAGTGCTTTTTCCGTGATGCGGTAACTGACAGACAGACAAAAATTCTAAAAACTATAGATTCAGCCTCTGTATCGATAATAATGTCTATTTCAATAAGATTTTCCAAAAAATATTTAATGTATAGATTCGACTTAGTGAGAATTTTACTATACGTATGTATAGATATATTATATGATATATAGCCTATAGCCGCCTTCCTCAATAAACGGGCTATCTAATGCAAAAAGGAATTTTCAAATCGGATCAGTAAAAACACGTAAAGTGTCAACACACAAAAACACATTGAAGTGTATTCAGCCCTTTTTAAAATCCCACTACTGGGCACGGGGCTCCCTTGAATACGAGGTAAATCAGGCTATAGTCCACCACGATGGCCAAGTGCGGTCTTTCGAGAACTTGCTAGGTTCTCTCAGGCATGCATGTTTCCTCACGATGTTTTCCTTCACTGTTAAGACAAGTGGTAATCATGTTGGAAATGATTCGCACATGAAAATGTTAGAGGTGCGAGACCCGGGATTTGAACTCGCTTCATTCGGTTTCCTAAGCGAGTAATTAGATTAGATACTACTTAAACAATTGGTGATGAACAGATTTTCTCTCGTCCATTTGTAGAACTAAATTCTACCAATAAAATCATTTCATATTTATAATGATAATAAAATAATATAATAAAGTCACGTGCAATAATAAGTATCGTTCCTATATACAGATGTTGTTAATTTGAAACCAGCATCTAGTAAATTTTAATAAGGTACTAACCTTGCACATAGTGGAATTCATGTCGGCGATATGGTCTATTTTGCATTGATCCACTGGCTTGTTGGGTGGATAGCAGGTTTGGAGGGTCGATAAGTTGTTATTGCAGTACATCTCTACGGGAATCTTGTCCATTTCCTGAGGCACGAAGTAGATGGTGGAGAAGCTTAAAATCGTTACGACTATGAACATCAAGAAGATATTTTTCTGGGCTCTGAACCTGAAAATAATGATTATTTACAAATTTGCAAGATTGTTCTTCTCCTATATCTATATAAAATAAACAAATGTTTAAAACTAACACTACTCCAGTGTCATTTAAAAAACCGTCATTCATACTTAATCTACATCATAACGGTACTGTAATACATATGTAATAGTTTTAAACAATATCATACTGTCACTCTAAAGAGTTGACCTAGACACTCATCACCAACTAAGTATAGTAAGAAGTAATCAGTATTGCAATATAATTTTATAACTGGCAACAGACTTATCTACGTTATCTAAATCTTGTGGAAGACGGTTCAAGTTACTATCGTTATTGGATATGATGTCACAAGATTAAATATATCTAATATCTTTTAACGAGAAATTTTTGTATATATATAATCTGAATCTCGGAAACGGCTCCAACGTTTTTCATCAAATTTAGTATACAAGGGGTTTCGGTCGATAAATCGATCTAGATTAGTTTTATGTCTGGGAAAACGCGTGTTTTCGAGTTTTCATGCGGTTTTGTTTCGCATTATACCACGCAAAGAATGGTCGCTAAATCGCACGCTAGGACATAAGCATCGTGGTTAAAGGCCAAAATGCAAGTTTGACAACCACAGTTCGTTCGTTCTGGGTTCGTATCTCGGTCGCATACAAATTACAAAGTTACAATATACAAAGTTTTTACTTTGGTTTTTTTTTGTATTTATTCAAATTTTTAGTTTGTTCTTTTTTTAAATGTTTATTTCGGACAAAAACTGCGAGCGAAGCTCGGTAGCCCAGGTTCGACTCTCGGTCGCATAAAAAGTTTAAATTTTTTTTTATATTTACCTATTCAAGTTTTTAGTTTAAAAAAAAATTGTACTTTAGGCCAAAAACTCCGAGCGAAGTTTGGTAGCCCAGGTACTTATAAATATAAACAGCCATGGCTGGAGTACAAACATTCGTGTTCATCACACAAATGAGTCCCCCCAGCGGGATTCGAACCCGCAACCGCTGGCAAGCAAGTAGGGTCACTACAAACTGAGCCAAGCGTGTCGTCAAAAAGTAGCTGGTTAGGTAAAAATGAAATCAATAAAAGTTTAGTAAAAAAATTAAGCGCTAACACGTCTTATTCACATGACAAAAACCATAAAAACAATAAAGATATATGTGTATGAATAATAACAATAAAATTTACTTACTTATCGGCTAAGAAGCCAAAAAGCGGCTTAGCGAAGAGTCCGAATAATGGTAATATAGTGTAAATTAACCCCACCGTTGCCGGTGAGAAGCCTAATTGACGAGCATACGTAGAAAGATAAGGCACGAGGGGAGCAGTTCCTGAAAAAGAAAAAAAATGTCATCAAAATGTCATCTCTATCTTAGACATAATATTAAATTAAGAGCACTTAGCTAACTTTTAATATGGATTTCTCAGAGATGAGATATTTTCCCGCAGTACAAATGAAGCTATTATGATACCAAATTTCATTAAAATTCCTTCAGTGGCTTTTCCGTGATGCGGCCACAGACAGACAAAAAATTAAAAATTCTAAAAACTATACATATATTTGACCTCTGTAACGACAATAATTATTATTTCACCAAGATTTTCCAAAAAATATTTAATGTACAGATTCGACTCAGAATTTTATTATCCATACTAATATTATAAATGTGAAAGTGTGTTTGTTTGTTCTTCTTTCACGTCGAAACGGAGTGACGGATTGTCGTGATTTTTTTATATAGAGGCAGTTGGAGAGCTGGAGAGTGACATATGCTACTTTTTACCGCGGGAAATTATCTCATTTCCACGGGAGAACACGTTATAATACAACCCAAAAAATATTTATGATCAGAATTACTTGAGTTTTAGTAATAATGCTTTTCATTATAATTAAATAAATACGTGTTTTAGCATTTTTCGAAATTCATCCCATAAGGGTGTATTATAGGGGATGAAAGTGTGTATGAAATATACTTTTTTAGTTTTTTTTTATAGTTTTAGCGCGAGCGAGGCCGGGGGTTCTGCTAGTATAATATATAGATTTGTGAGTACGAGACGATGGCAAAATAGATGTCACTGACGCCGTGGATTCAAGGCAGATTATAATTGATGTGGGATGCTGCGGGCATCAAAACTTGTTAAGTAAGGTAAGGGACATAAGATGACGTATACTCGTATATTTTATTTTTCACTCTTTCGTCAAGCGATTTTAGTGTAACTTTGAATATTGACTGCGCACACCGTTTTTTTAAATAGAGTAATTATATTAATTATCTGTGTTAATTTTCACAACCTGTTGACTTGGCGATTTGAAAGTTGAAAAAAAATAATTGTTAAAGAATAAAACTATCTTTTCAAAAATTACACTTGTTAAAAAACGGTGGCCTGACACGGTATTCATTAAAATGTATCTATTTAAAAAAAAACTTATTATAATCATGAAAATTAACACGGCGTTGACAATTTTTTGATTTATTTTAATTCTAATATAAATTTAACTTTATTGATTGGCATAATATGTTAAAGTATATGCCATAAAGAAATATATATATATAGAATATATATAGAAATATATATATATATATATAGAATAGAAATATATATAGAATAGCTATCAACACAACAAATCCTCACAACAACCTATAAACCACCCCCACCAAGAAAATGAAGAACAAAAGGAAAAAGAGTAAGTGTTACACAGCGGCTCCCATCTCCACACAAGTGGACTTCTGCAACATCAGGGGGCTCCATGCAAACCTCAGCGCAGTCCATCACCATCTGGAGTCTGCGCAGCCGACCTTACTATTCCTCACGGAGACGCAAATATCTTGCCCGGCCGACACATCATACCTGCACTATCCCGGCTACAAACTAGAACATAAGTTTCTAAGACGTGCCGGTGTATGCATGTTCGTTCGGGAGGATATCTGCTGTCGCCGTCTCCTTCATTTAGAGGACAGGGACCTGTCGATATTGTGGGTGCGCGTGGACTACGGTGGCCACACCCGTATTTATGCGTGCCTATACAGGTCTCATAGCGGTGACAGGGAAACAAAAAGACTCTTCGAGCACCTGCAATTGACGACGGACAAAGTTCTTGAGCAATACCCCTCTACGGAGTTGGTGATTTAAGGAGACTTTAACGCCCACCACACTGAATGGCTCAGTTCTCGGTCCACTGACTACGCGGGGAGATGTGCTCACGAATTTGCTCTGGCCTATGGTTACTCACAACTGGTGCATTCTCCAACAAGAATACCAGATATTGAGGACCATACGAGCTCAATACTGGACCTTCTGCTGACTCAACTTCCGGATGGATATTCCATCTCAGTAGATGCACCACTTGGCTCGTCCGACCACTGCCTTATCCGGACTCTTGCACCATGCGCGCGCCCAGATCCACCTCGGCCAACTAGCTTGCGGCGCATGTGGCAGTATAAGTCAGCCGATTGGGATGGATTGCGAGAGTACTTCGCATCGTACCCGTGGAGGCAATTGTGCTTCACATCAGAAGATCCCGACATCTGCGCAGCTGCTGTCTCCGAGACAATATTGGCGGGTATGGAATGTTTCATTCCAAACTCGCTAGTTGCTGCCGGGAAAAAGAAACGACCGTGGTTTAATCGGGCTTGTAAGAAAGCGAGATACATTAAGCAAGCCGCGTTCAGGGCTTGGATCACGGCTCGGAGTAATAGCGATCCAAATCTTTCTGATGTGAAACGCAAACTAAATGCCGTCTCGAGGTCCAGTAAAAAAACAATTGTCAGAGCTTTATTCGAGTTCATCGGGAGAATTGGCGAAAAGCTGGCTAGTTACCCTTCCGGGAGTCGAGCCTTCTGGTCGCTCGCCAAAGCTGCCGAGGGGAACTTTTGTCTGTCGTCCTTACCACCACTGCAAAATGCCGACGGCAACCTGGCCCATAGCGCCAAAGAGAAAGCCGATCTACTAGGTACACTCTTTGCCACAAACTCGACTTTGAAGGTCAATGAAAGCGCCGCACCGCCAACCATCCCACAGTGTGGACACTCCATGCCGGAAATAAATTTCTCACAAAGAGATGTCCGGCGGGAGCTGCTAAGTCTTGATGTTCATAAGTCGAGTGGGCCCGACGGCATACCAGCAGTGGTACTCAAACAGTGTGCTCCTGAGTTGTGCCCTGTACTAACGCGACTTTTCGCACTTTCCTACCAATCTAGGCAAGTACCGTCTTCGTGAAAGACCGCCCATGTGCACCCGGTGCCCAAAAAGGGCGATAGATCAGACCCATCGAATTATAGGCCTATCGCTATTACCTCTCTTCTCTCCAAGGTTATGGAGAGTGTTATTAATACCAAGCTCCTCAGATACCTAGAGGAACACGATTTGATCAGCGACCGGCAATACGGCTTTCGCCACGGTCGCTCGACTGGTGACCTTCTAGTGTATCTGACACACCGGTGGGCTTCAGCCATCGAGAGTCAAGGTGAGGCGTTGGCAGTTAGTCTAGATATAGCAAAGGCGTTCGATCGGGTCTGGCACCGGGGTCTTCTCTCGAAGTTGCCATCTTACGGACTACCCGAGGGCTTGTGCAAATGGGTTGCTAGCTTTTTATCTGGTCGATCCATCAGAGTCGTCGTTGATGGCTGCTGCTCGGAAAAACTAGATATAAACGCTGGCGTCCCGCAAGGTTCTGTCCTGTCTCCAACGCTTTTCCTTCTGCATATCAATGACTTGCTGTCTATTGATGGCATTCATTGCTATGCGGACGACAGCACTGGAGACGCTTTCTACACAGGCCGTGCAAACATCCCTCGCTCCGCTGTGGTAGAAAGTCGCGAACAACTTGTGTCTCAAATCGAGAGTATTCTTTCCAGAGTCTCCGATTGGGGTCGGGACAATTTAGTCCAATTTAACCCCTCCAAGACACAAGTTTGTGCGTTCACCGCTAAGAAAACCCCATTTACTGTGGCCCCTCAATTCCAGGACACACCCCTAACCATCTCCAACAGTATTGGTATTCTTGGTGTCGACATATCCAGCGACGTCCAGTTCCGAAGTCACCTGGAAGACAAGGTCAAGCTGGCATCCAAAAAGCTAGGTGTGCTTAATAGAGCGAAGCGGTACTTCACGCCGGGACAAAGACTGCTTTTATATAAATCGCAAGTCCGTCCCCATATGGAGTACTGCTCACATCTCTGGGCGGGAGCACCGGCATACCAGCTTGGGCCTTTTGACTCAGTTCAGAGGAGAGCTGTGAGAACTGTCGACGATCCAATACTGACAAGCGATATAGAGCCCCTAAGTCTAAGAAGAGATTTTGCGTCCCTATGTGTGCTCTATCGTTTGTACAATGGGTTGTGTTCCGAAGAATTGTTCGAAATGATGCCCACGGCCACTTTCTATCACCGCACCGCTCGCCATCGACAGCGAGTTCATGCTCACACATTGCAGCCCAAATGGTCCCGTACAGTTCGGTTTCAGAGGAACTTTCTCCCACGGACCATCTCGCTGTGGAATGAACTCCCTGCCGAGGTTTTCCCAGAGGGCTACAGTATGGGGTCCTTCAAAAGGGGAGTAAATAGGTTTTTAAAGGGTCGGCAACGCGCATGTGATGCCCCAGGTGTTGCAGGCGTCCATAGGCTGCGGTAGCCGCTTACCATCAGGCGGGCCGCATGCCTGATTGCCACCGACATGGTATAAAAAAAAAAATATGTAAAAAAATATATTATTTTAAATTATTCTATTAAAAATACTTTCAAATAGTACTTAATAACAGATTGCTTTGTTAAAGTTAATACTGAATTTCATATAGCAAACGATTCCAAAAGCATATATGGGAATGGCATTCATAACAAACACGACTCGCTCGCGCTGTAGTTTCCAAATTGCATTTATCAGCGAATATTTGAACATTAGTAGGTATGTATAGTTTAATGACTTTACTTATCCATAGTTTAAATATATATAATAATTATATAATAGAAAAGATATTTATGGATTTTCAATCAAGAATAAATATAAAAAATAATAACGTTCAAGTATTACTAAAGAAATATTAATAACTAAAGAATAACTATTTTTTTTTTCTACATATGGGATAAGACAGGTGAAGGTGCTTCAAGTTTTGTTTTGAATGGCAAGGATTGTCTAATTTATTGAGAGATTCGATTGATAAAAATAAATTCAGTAAGTGTTTTAAACACATTGGTTTTTTTTCACTGATAGTCGGATGCGCAAACGAGTATTATGGAAATTTTAATAATTCAATGAGAATTTTTCATAGAGAGCAAGGTTTTGAAAGGAATAAAAAGTATATCGTACCATGTGCGATATCAAGTTAAATGCAAACGCATTATTAACTTTACACACTTATATACTTGATCATGCTGTACGCGAGTCTGCGTGAAGGTTATAGTGTGAAAGGCTAGTAAATAATAATAATAATAATAATAAAAAGAAATAATGAAAGGGTTGAAGAAAATTTTTAAAATGTGTGAGACGTCTGGGGCCCTACATTTATATAAAAAAATATATTAAATAAATACAAGAACGTGAACCCCTGAAAATATAGAACTGGGGATGTAAAAAGGGGAAGTATGTATAAATTAAATGAGGATAGTTCATGCAATAGATCTCGAGAGGAAATAAATATCGAGAGTGGGCGGTGGTATGAGCCTCCCTCCTACCAGTAGTATAACATATTCTTATAAATAAGACCAGAAGTTATTTTTTTTAATACAAATTTATTACTACCCTCAAGAAAACAATTTACAAATCAAATTTACTTTGAAAACAATTAATTTTAACAAACCAAAATTAAATGAAACGAAAACTAAAAATGTAAGACCTCTAAAACAATTATAACAATTACGTAACAATCTAACGAAAAACCTGACGGACAGAATGACGTTGCCGAGATGTTGACCCGATGACAGCCGAACAGCAAAAGCGAGCGCCGGGCGCTGGCGCTGCCTTTTATACGTTTTCCTCACTCTCCTATCTTCCAACTTCTACACGGCCTTTCCTGACGGGAGACCGCCCTCGGACTCCTCCATCTTCTAACTCTGGAGATCAGTCTCCAGCATTGGCATCGAAGGCTCTGTGCTGTCATCGCTCGACGTGAAGGTGGGTGACGCAGCAGGCTCTTCGCCATGTATCTGCGTCCCTGACGTGCTAGGTTGCGGCTCACTCGCGTCACCAGGAACGTTAACATTGTAAGGCTGGGTAACGCTAGGAGTTGTCGACTCCTCGTCCTCTGCATCTGCACAAAACGAAATAACAACACAGAATAAATTCACAAAAGGAAATTATCCCAGTTAGAAAATTCTTAGTCAGCGCAAAAGGTTATCATCCAACTTTATGTACTTGTAAGCTAAACTGACAAAATAGAACAGTCTAAACACAGCGGATATAAAACATACAAATATAAGTACCAATCACCCGGGGCAGTTCCCGTCGGGGGAGTGCACCCTCATGACTCGATAGAGGTCTATGCGGACTTACATGAGACATAACTTTGCATGTTGAATCGGTACCCATAAAAACATGTTTCAACCCAAACCAACAACAACAAAACCACGGACAATGTCTGCCCTGCAGACATATGCCACACACACCACGACTCGTCAGAGGCCAACTCGTGGCATGACCCTGCGTGTACACAGCTCCAGGACCACATGTCTGAGCAACTCCAAGACAGTGTCCGAGCACACAAACAAAGCACAACAACCCTTAAAAAAAAACTTTCACACAAAAAAAATAAAAACAGAAAAAGTTACAGATTAAACGTAACAGTAGACAGAGGTCCCGGCATAGACATGTCCGCAAAATCTCAAATAAAAATAAATTAACTAAATGCCAAAATGAATGAATTAACCCACCATTAAACATAGCAGAGCACACATCGGGAGTCCACTCTCCTTGCCACAGAATCATGTATTCCGCAGCCGCTTGCGTTGATTTCCCGTACGAGCCGGCCACGAGCTGAAGCTCATAGCGACCGTGGGGAAGAACTTTCACCACGCGGTAGGGCCCTCGCATACAGGAATCCAGCTTCCCAGTCGATTGTGCCTGTTTTCTAACAAAAACCAATGAGTTGACTTCAAAAGTACGAGGCGGCTTACGACCTTGGTTAACGTATGCATCTTGACGCTCTTGATTCGAACGCAGTAGTTCAGATGCTCTCTGGCGACGCATTTCACGTAGGGCTTCCCTGTTCGGGCTGGAACCCTCAACAGCGACGTCACGGACCAGACTCCGGATGAGTGGTGTTGCAGCATCAATACCAATCAACAAGTTTAGGGCTGAATTCTGAGTTGTACTATGCTTAGTGATATTGAGGATCAACTGCAACTTCCACATCACATGCGGCCACTTCCGCTGTCGATAATTGCACTCTATGCGCACCATATTGAGCACCGTGCGACAGTAACGTTCCACCTGCCCGTTGGATTGATGCATTTCAGGCGTTATCAGGTGCGTGTCACCACCCATGTCTTTGACCCAATTGATAAAGTCGGTACATTGGAACATTCGGCCTCTGTCAGCTACGACTAGCTTGGGTGTTCCGAAAAGGGAAATGAAGTTGGTGAAATGACGCTTTAACTCGTCAGTATCTTGTCGATACATTGGGTACAATAGACAAAACTTTGAAAATGCATCGATAACGATGAGAACATAACGATAACCGTCAGCTTCAGGCAATGGACCTAGTACATCCATGTGAATCGTATCAAGGGGCACGTCTGGTTTCTCCCAGGAATGAATGGGCTGTAGGGGAGCGCGGGCAACTTTCTTGTATGAGAGGCACACCAAACAATGCGTTACGTACTTGGAGACAAAAGCTCTCAACCCCGGAAACCAAAAGTGTTTCATAATAAGATCCACTGTCTTCTCTACCCCAGGATGCTCATGTTCATCGTGGAATATACGTAAAAGGCTGAGTCTGTGGCCTTTAGGGATAAAGCACAACATTTTAGGATTTTCACCAGTAGGTGTATACTTGAAGTAAAGTACATCGTTCCTAACTTCGTAGCGAGAAGGATCCAATTGTCTATCTGATAATTTCTGAATAAGGGACCGGGTCTCTTCATCAGAAGCCTGAGCAATCTGAGCCCAATTCAGAGGTTTTCGAATGGTAACCATGTTAACTGGGTTTCGACTAAGATAGTCGGCATGGGACAAAAGGGTACCTTTGCGATATTGTAGGACAAAATCAAAGTCTTGGAGGTACACCCACCACCGGGCCACCCTAGGCAATAAGTCTCTCTTACGCTGGGTAAGTTTCAACGCATTGCAGTCGGTAACCACAGTAAAGCGTAAACCCACAAGATAATGCCTAAAATACTGGAGAGCCTTAACTACAGCCAGCGTCTCCAGTTCATACGAATGGTATTTACCTTCAGCTCCCTGTGTAAGTCTGCTAAAGTAAGATACCACTCGCTTACGATTACCTTCGTGTACTTGTAATAAAACAGCTCCATAACCAATAGAGCTCGCGTCCGTATGGACCTCTATTGGCAATGAAGGATCATATATAGCAAGCACTGGCTCACTCGTCAGACATTCAACAATGTACTTTCGAGCAGCTTGTTGTTCTAATCCCCAGTTAAAGTTCACACCCTGTTTAGTTAACGCGGCAATACAAGCAGTTTTCTGGGCAAAGTCAGCTATGTAACGTCTAAAATAGCTGGCTAAACCCATGAACTGACGAACCTGCTTAACATTCTGCGGTTCAGGTGTATCAACCAAAGCCCTAACTTTTTCGTGACTCGGCCTAACCTGACCTTCGCAAATTGTACGCCCTAAGTATTCGATCTGAGTTGATAAGAAAGAACACTTCTTCAAATTTATTGAAAAACCGGCTCTAGTTAATGCACTCAAAACTTTGCGGAGCAGAACTAGACCCTGATCCACGGTTCTACTTAAAATAAGGACGTCGTCAATGTAAACAAGAATATCGCCAGATTCAATGAACTCGCGAAGTGTTTTAGTGATGATTCGCTGGTAAACTACCGGAGCATTTGCCAAACCATAAGGCATTTTCAAATATTGATAATGTCCCTCTGGCGTGACAAATCCAGTTAGCGGTACCGAGTCCTGGTCCAGTGGAATCTGATGAAATCCAGTAGCCATGTCTAGACTACTAAAGTACCTATTGTGTCCTAAGCGGTCTATATGGTCATCAATCCGCGGTAATGGAAACCGATCTTTAACCGTAATATCATTGAGCTTACGAAAGTCTACACACATCCTATCCGTCCCGTCTTTCTTTTTGACAAGAAGGATAGGGCTTGAGTACTCCGACTCAGATTCCTCAATTATGCCTTTGTCCAACAGTTCTTTAATTATTTCACGAACACGAAGCGTCTCGGCATGTGAAAGACGGTACGGGCGGTAGTAAACTGGGGTACTGGAATTTAATTTAATCGACATACACCCTGTATTTACTGTCGAAGTAGCAGTACCGGAAATAAAAAATGTTGAAAAGTCATTAACTATTTGTAGCAGCCTTTGTAACTCAATACCAACGAGAGGTGTATTAATTGAAATAGCTTTAGACTGAATCGTCTCATTACTTGATCTAAACAATTATTAACCCTAGTTAGTGACTGACGACCCTTAGTGCGAACATACTTAACACCGTCTCTATTTAAGACGTCCGTACCTACTATAACCGGGACGTTCATGTATTCGGATGACACGACGAACAAATCTACTTCGAGAGTTAAACCATCGAATTCAATCGGCAAAGTAACATAGGAGGTACTCTCCACTTCCTGACTACCTAAACCCTTCAAAATTCGAAGACCTGGCTTTCGCGGACAGTTAAAATATTTCAGCAAAGAGGAAGCAATCAGCGATACAGTTGAACCGCTATCAATAAGGACATCTACAGGGATGTCCTGAACAACGGCTACCACTACGTCGCTATTGTTAGCAGTCACCAACAAATTACAAAAATTAACTGTATCTTTGCTTGCTACATCGGACCGTTGTTTGGCGAAACAAGTGTCCTCTTTATGACCTGGTTTCTTACAAAACGAGCACGGTTCGTATCTAGTCGGCACAAAAGCGGGCTTCGGAGTCGCGGAATTAGAAGTGGCTGCAGAACTGCTCGAGCCTCTATCAACTCTAGGTCGTTTAGTACACGAAGCCTGCCTATGCCCCAACTGTCCGCATAAGTAACACTTTATATCACTACTACGTCGTCTAGCAACGTCAAAGCTCTGTTTATCTTTGGTTCTATTATACAGAACCGAACGCGACATAGAACTTTTCGAATTGTTCACCGGCTTAACATAAATCGAGAAAAATTCAACTAAATCATTTGGTAGCAGTTTGGCATTTGTTGCCGCCGCACGAATATTAGGATCAGTAATACCGCGTATGATTATAGCCGAAATCAGTTCGTCACTCAGCCCACGTACTATACGTAAGCGGAGTAAGGAACGGCGTGCGTAGTCCGCATAAGTAGTGTACTTATCGGAGTTCGTGTTAATTACCTCCGCTAAAATACCCGCGATATCAGGTGTTTTCGGACACAATGGCCTAAATTCCTTTTTAAAATTACTCCATGTACGATCAGTTGTTACCCACTCGTTCAACCACAATCGTGCATCACCCTTTAAACAATTACCGATTCGCGAAAGGCATTCAAAATCGTTCCAGTTATTGAGGGCCCTAGCTCGATCTACCTCCGCACACCAATCATCAATGTTGTGTAGATCGGGATCGAAATTAGAAATGTAAAAGTGTTGGCTAAATCTACCCGCGTTATTAATAGAATTAATCACATCTACAATACGATCAGTAATGGTAGAATGCATCGACGCATCCACCTCGCTACCACGACGTGGCGATCTGGATCGAGAACGTCGGCGTTGACTAACTTCTCGAGTAGGCAACACGTAGTCATGCGACCGCGATGTCGTATACTTATTAGGGGATCTTGACCTACACCGCGGCGACAACGGACGACGTACACTACGTGAAACCGTGCGATCAGGCGATCGCGAGATATTACGCCCTAACAATCGTGTTTGCCGGCGCCGTGATGGCGATCTATCGTGCACATTTTCTGACACTAACACATCACGAACACCAGAACCCGCCATGTGCTCACTCGAACGCGCTGGAATAGATGTAGCCCTAGACTTATTTTCTAACGCACTAAGACGAGCTATCATTGTTCTCATTTCGAGCCTCAACCGAGTATTCTCGTCAGGAGATCGTTCACGACGTCTACTATCACTCCGATCACGGTCACTGCGACGCTCATGACTGGGGCTGCGACTACCGCGACGGCTCGCACTACGATCACGCTCACGATCTGACATTGTAACTAAATCGAAATAAAAACAGAATCGCAAAACCTATTAGTAAACACAATCACTACACAAATACCTATGTATTCACTAACCACCACCAAATATTGCAACTAACTTGTACATTCGCGAAAATAGAACGTAAACAAAGAAACAAAAAAAATCCGAACTGAGAAAATCAATCAACAACAGTAAAACAACAAATGAAGTGGGCTAAATGAGACCTATCCCACTTCTGATCTTATAAATAAGACCAGAAGTTATTTTTTTTAATACAAATTTATTACTACCCTCAAGAAAACAATTTACAAATCAAATTTACTTTGAAAACAATTAATTTTAACAAACCAAAATTAAATGAAACGAAAACTAAAAATGTAAGACCTCTAAAACAATTATAACAATTACGTAACAATCTAACGAAAAACCTGACGGACAGAATGACGTTGCCGAGATGTTGACCCGATGACAGCCGAACAGCAAAAGCGAGCGCCGGGCGCTGGCGCTGCCTTTTATACGTTTTCCTCACTCTCCTATCTTCCAACTTCTACAATATATATTATATATATCCTAGCATTAATAAAGTATTCTCAAGCATTTCATTTCTCACGTCCTTACAGTTTAAAATGTTACATTTTAACAGTTTAAGCAGTTGTTATAGTAGCACGTCACGTGACCATGTCGATGGCGACTTACATGAATTTACGCCCCTACCAAACCTGCCTATAGAAGTTTTCACTTCACAAATTTTGTAATTTTTTTTTTTGAGCTGGAGTTTTTTTACAATTATATAAAGATGAAAGCTATTGTATAAAAGATTTAAAAAATCATGCATATTCCCTAATCAATAAAGTTAATCGGAAACAATATCACTGACAAAATACTTTAAAATAAGTACAAAAATTATAGAGAGAGCCAAAAACGGATGTTAGAGGAATTCTCGAAAACAAAAGGTGTAAAAGACTTAATATTAAACGAAGTTATGGAATAATATGGTTATCGAAGGCGATGGCGTCGTACAAAAGTATTCCGAGCCCGATGCAGGGCTCAAAACTTTATTCGAGATCTGCCTAATCCGCAGTGGTATTACGTTAGACGAGGGGCTAGCTCTGTTTATTTGTTTCAAGTAATGCAACTTTAATATCTGTCTGGACATTTTCATCACGTTTCATAATTTTTTAGAATTAAATTACATTATGCCAGTATTTAAAGTAATATTTAGTTTTTTTTTAAATACTTCCTACAAAAAAAAATACCCATGATTTTGGATAGTGGAGAAAGTTTGGTCTAAAATCTCACCACGTATCACCAGGAGGGTGGGGGGAGTTAAAAAGTTGCTAAAACATCACGTGATTAATGGACGACCCTCATGTTGCATGCGCCAATTTTTTTTTTAAATAGAATAGATCAAGGGTCCATATTATGAAATCTATGTACAAGACATGTAATGCAGTACAAATACACTCGCTTTATTTTTATTTAAAGTGTTCTCTATAATATAAATAATTGCATTAAAACAATTTGAATTTCAGAAAATTGAAAAGAGAAACAGACATACAGACACATAAAAGATCTAAGAACTGTGCATTTAGCGTCTATTATATCATGAAAGGTTTTTAGACATAAAAAATCCAAAATATTCAAAACACATCTCTGGTCCAGTCAATTATTTGGTTTACGTATAGATTTAAGCAAAGCGAGTTTATAGGGAAGCCAGCAATATGGGCATAAATGCATTGCAGCCGACAAATTGTATGATTCTCATGCTAAAAGCATCGTATGTGCCGCAAGCCCGAATAACTGAGGGACGCAGGTGATAAATCAATTACCTGTTCAAGTTGGCTTGACTAGACCTCCACGAGTTAAATAATTCGAAATCTAAAATACTCACACAATTTTCTCTGGAAAAGTAAGTATTATTTCTAAAAAAAAAATATAATATTTTATATTCTAGGTAGTGGTATCCCAGTGGTGCGCGCTTGCTTGGGAAACTAAGTGAAGCGGGTTCAAATCGCGGGTTTCGCAACTATGATTATATCATGTGCTAATCTTTTGTAACATGATTATCACAGGCCTTACGGTGAAAGAAAACTTCGTAAGGAAATTCGTATATCTACGAAAAACTAAAGATGTAGTTTTCGAAAGACGTGTTAAGTTCGCCAACCCGCACTCGGCCAGTGGGATAGACTAAGTGGGTTTAATTTTCCTCGTATTGAAGAAAGGATCGTGCCCAGCAGTGGGATGTTAAAAATAGTTAAATACATACATACATTTGGAGGCGTTTATTAAGTATTAAGGAGAAGCCCAATCAAAAATAATATTAAAAAGGGAAATATTATGTATATTTTACGCTTTGCTTTAAAGGTGATACTTCACCGGTTCCTATTTTTTTTTAAACTGTTAAAGATAACGTGTAAGAGTTTTTCCAACGATATAACTTTGAGAACACCTCGAATATTAGGATCTAGTCTGGTCGCTTTCGGCTGAATAAGTCAGTGCTAAACAAATCATAACAACACGTTTGGTTCAGTTTGTAGTGACCATTTACGTAATTGCTATACCGGCGGTCACGGGTTCAAGCCCCGCTGGGGGCATTCATTTATGTGATGAGCACGAATGTTTTTACTCCAGTCATGGGTATTTATAATTATAATATGTATGTATTTAAAAAGTTATATATATGTAGTGTATCAACTATCTGGTATCCATAACACAAACCTCGTAGCTTACCATGGACCTAACACAAAGCTCGCATTTAGGCCCAAATTTTGTTTTTAGTTTTCATTAATGACATTACAAACCATATTAAGCACAGTAAATGCTCTATCTTCGTAGATGATTTAAAGTTAAACAGAACAATAAACATTAGGGAAGACGTGAAAAAGAAATATGTCACCTTTTCTAGCTATTCAATAATGAAAAGCTCAATGCACCAACATCGGTACGAGATCTGGGTGCAATAATAGATAAGAAATTAAGTTTTGTAGAACACATCGACAAAATAACACTGCATGCCTGGAAGATAACCGGGTTACTACAAAGGATCTGGAAAGATTTCAAAAATACTACGTCTGTTTTAACTTTTGTATAAATCTCTAATACGTAGTAGCCACGAATATGCATGCTCCATCTGGAACCCCTTCTACAATGTATATATTAACAGAATCGAACGCGTACAACGCAGTTTTACTCGTTCTCTGGCTTATAAAGACCAAAATTGTCCCTACCATGCAAACAATCCCAACAGATTTGCCACTTTAAACTAAACTCCCTGGAAATACGATGAAAAATTAATGACCTAAAACGTTTTACAAGCTCTTACACGGACAAATGAGCTGTACATATGTCCTACCAAGATCTGTTCCTCATCCCCATAAGCCATATCTTCTATCTGAATCACTCCAGAACCAATGTAGGGAAATATGCTTCTTTGAATATTTACAATATATTACAGACTAATGTAAACATACTCTGTAATTTCATCTAAAGGTGATATAGATATTTTTGTTGTGATGATTGAGCCAAATTTGTTAAAAAGTCATAATATTGTTGTAGTATTTTTGTACTTTTAAATTTTTTTTTTATTCTCGCACTCGTACTTGAATCTTTTTAATGTATACTTAATTGTTTTTAATACTCCTCTTAGTTTATGTTTATTGTTAACAAACACTTTCTAATCGCACTCAAACAATTGTAAGTAGAATGCTGTATACACGTGTAGAGGCGAATCATACCGAATTGCATGTTTATGTTACAATAATTATAGTGTCATTATGATAATTCGATGGTGTATATTTCTAATAGGTAAATAAATAAAACTAGATGGTGCTGTGTAAATGTGCCAACATACTTGTAATTTTTTTCTCCTACTTTATGGCGGAAGGAATTCTAATGAATAAGTATACATGTAGAAACAGAAGTACCTACACTATTGATTCCTTTCACTATCAAACCTAACAGCAATAATACTCATAGGGCGATAATGAACGAGAAAATATCTGGAGCGTTATTACAATCTTTTAAAAAACATTCTTACTTCAAGATTGTTTTGTTTCAAGTGTTGTGATTTATTAATTTTAATGCCAAAATTGTTCGATATATTCAAATTAACCTATATTTATTGTTATTAATTTAAGTTTCAATGAGATTATTTTTATATTTTAAGTTTGCTTTTATAAATTAAATACTTAAATGGATTAATATGATTTAGAGATTACGCCGGAAGTAGTTGAAGTTCAATTATAATTATTAAAAAGGTGGGTGGATTGAAATTAAAATTATTATATAAGGAGTGCTTTTTATGATTGGGATTCATTCTAATTTAGTAAGAGTTACGGTGAAGTTATGCTGAAACTGTGTTGTGTAATTTTAGTAAAAGTAGTGATATATGTAGTGTTAAGTGTGGTGTAATTCTTATATGTGAATCTATAATTATTATACGTTTGAAGTATATTCTGGTGGTTTTCATTATATATCAGAAGTGTAACGACCCACGAGCCATGCCCGGGAGAATAGAACGTGAGTACAATAATCTTAATTTCATTTATTTACTTCAAATGACAGAATTCACTATTTATAATAGCTTTATTGCTTAAGCTGAGAATTTGTAGTTGAACTGAGAATTTATTATATAGATTAGTCATGTATGTATGCTACTATTATCAACCATGTAGGAGATTTGTAAAAGCAATAGGTTACAGCCATGTAGTTGTGCTATGCTAACCATGCATTAGCCATGTATGTGTGCTATGATAGCCTTGCATAAGTGCTTCAGCTATGAGCCATGTAGATAACGTAAATGTCTATATGATACAGCCATGTAGATGTGCTAGGGTAGACATGCATTAGCCATGTAGGTGTGCTAGGGTAGACATGCTTAGCCATGTAGGTGAGCTTTGCTAACCATACATGAGCCATGTAGTTGTGCTATGCTAACCATGCATCAGCCATGTATGTGTGCTATGATAGCCTCGCATAAGTGCTTCAGTATGAGCCATCTAGGTGTGCCTAGATAACGTAAATGACTATATGATACAGCCATGTAGGTGTGCTGTGGTAGCCATGCATTAGTCATGTAGGTGTGCTATGGTAGCTCTGAATTGGCCATGTAGGTGTGCTGTGGTAGCCATGCATTAGTCATGTAGGTGTGCTATGGTAGCTCTGAATTGGCCATGTAGGTGTGCTATAGTAACCATGCATTAGCCATGTAGGTGTGCTATGGTAATTATACATTAGCTATGTAGGTGTGCTATGGTAATTATACATTAGCCATGTAGGTGTGCTATGGTAATTATACATTAGCCATGTAGGTGTGCTATGGTAACTATGCGTTAGCCATGTAGGTGTGCTATGGTAACTATGCGTTAGCCATGTAGGTGTGCTATGGTAACTATGCGTTAGCCATGTAGGTGTGCTGTGGTAACTACGCATTAGCCATGTAGGTGTGCTATGATAACCATGCATAAGTGCTTCTGTTACGACCCATGTAGGTTTGCCTTGATAACGTAAATGATTGTATGATACAGCCATGTGTGCTGTGGTATGCCATGTATATGGACAATAGAGATTGGCCATGTAGGTGTGCCGTAGTAGTAAGCATTATAGCCATCAGTTCAGCAGGTGCGGTGCTTTAGTTGACATGTAATTTTAATAGCCGTTATTTTAGTGTTACATAAAAAGTTGTTTTGGAGTTACAAATACCCTTAATTTGAAATATTTTCTTTAGAGATAAGAGTATATAGTTGAGATTGAAATATTTGCAGAAGTTTTAGTAAATTGAATGTCTATGATCTATCCCACGAGCTTAAAGTATGCAATTGTAAAAACAGATTTTACTGCGTTAAAAAACAATTCTTCAGGTGACGGAGATGGTGCAGAGGGATTTACTTCAGGAAGGTCCAGTCGGCGTAGAAGGAGGTCTCTAGTGATGCTGAAGTACCATTTAAAATGAAACTGCCACCTTATAACCTAAGAACCGAAACCCTGATGAAAATTATTCCAGCGCTTCGAGATTAATCCAAGTAAGACTAGGAACTCTATTAATGTAGTTCCAGAATTTGACCCAGATGTTGAGCGATGGCTAAAGAAAGTTAACGAATGTGCCTTAATTTATAATTGGTACGAAAATCAAATTATTAATTATTCCCTACAAAAATGTGTGGCTTAGCAAAAAGATGATATGAATCTTTACCAACGCTCAATACCTCGTGGCCAGAATGGCAGGATAGCAGGCATTCCCGAATGATGAAAACTTTGGGAGGTTACTAGAAAAAAAATGTTAAATCGGAATATTTTTATGATAAATTTTCATTATTAAGTACATGCGATATTGATAGACGAAAGGAAGTTGAGTTTTAATGTAGTGAACCAGAAGACTTGTTTTAAAAGTTCCTCTTTTATAAATAGTAATACCTTTATGAAACGAGATTTTAGAAATGGTCATATTAATAATAATGTCAATTTTATCAGATGATACAAATAGACAAAATGACTTGACGTGTTTTAATTGTAACTTCGATGATTGTTCTAGAAAACCCTTCCTTACACGAAATAAGTAGATAAGAATTTGAACTTAGTGTTTGTGTTGAAATTTCATCAAAAGCGAAAAGTAGGTATATTAAAATTATTATTGTGTGCAATGAATTAATGACAAAGTATTTGAGTGCATTTATAGATTTCAGTATTTGTAGTATCATGAAATGTTTTATTGCTAATGTGCTGGAACTTAAAGGAAGTAATTAATATTTACCTACGATTAGGGGCTTTAGTAATTATATAATTAATAAAAACTTAAGTAAACTTAATTATTAGGGTTAACGAAGTCAAAGCAGAATTCATGTTTTTGATCATCGATGACCTGACCAATTAATATGACAGATCTTTACTTTATAGAAGTGCCTACTGTGACAATAGTAATAGACGATGGGGCTTTTTAATGGTGGTGTTAGAATGACTCCAATTTAAGAATACTTTTTACACTAGGGCTGTTATAAAATATATTACAGTAAAGTAATAGTATTCGTTACGTCATTAACAACAGGACTTATAATCTTTAAAATGGGCACCTTATTCGCTCTTGTCAATTCTATAACGACAATTTAGACAGCTAACACCATGTTTCGAAAATTAAGATAGGGTAGACTATAGCTAAGGTTACTTTTAAAAAAAAAGTTCGCCCACAATCATACTCTGAATAATAAAAAAATCTGATATATTAAAAAACTAGAAGTTAATTCCAAAATTTATTTGTCCATATAAAATTTCAAAATACTTGGTTAATCACCGTTACGAAATTGTATATGTTCTCGGTTTCAATACCAAAACATACGAAAGCGTTGTCGCATCACATAGAAAGCGGCCCTGGATTCGTGTTCAGGCGTAAGAGTTAGACAAATCTTCTGGTTCTGAATACAGCTTCTCAAGCTCGGATGACAGTGATACTGTAAAATAAAAGTAAACTAAATATTACCATGTGTTTGTTGTATAGTTGTAAGTTTTATTAATATTTATAGATTATAGATAATGATATTTTTTTTGCTTGTCAATTTGCATTATATAGACAGTACTTTTTAATAAATCTATTTTTTTTAAATTAAAATGGGAAATCATGAACTTACCTTATGCCGAGTGTTGTGAGATTTGCGTGCTCCGGAGATAGCACGCATGTCGATGGCCGAGTGTTGTGATTTATTAATTTTAATGCCAAAATTGTTCGATATATTCAAATTAACCTATATTTATTGTTATTAATTTAAGTTTCAATGAGATTATTTTTATATTTTAAGTTTGCTTTTATAAATTAAATACTTAAATGGATTAATATGATTTAGAGATTACGCCGGAAGTAGTTGAAGTTCAATTATAATTATTAAAAAGGTGGGTGGATTGAAATTAAAATTATTATATAAGGAGTGCTTTTTATGATTGGGATTCATTCTAATTTAGTAAGAGTTACGGTGAAGTTATGCTGAAACTGTGTTGTGTAATTTTAGTAAAAGTAGTGATATATGTAGTGTTAAGTGTGGTGTAATTCTTATATGTGAATCTATAATTATTATACGTTTGAAGTATATTCTGGTGGTTTTCATTATACAAGATTATAACAATATCACTTATATCTATACCACAACCTTTAAAAATGAAGATTTATATTCTTGTTTAGAAACACATGTGTAGCGATGCCTTAGACATTGAGACTAATGAAAATTTCTTTACAGAATACCCTAATAATGTTAATTTGGCAAAAAAATTGGTTAATTTAGCCCAACTGCAGCGTCGAACCTACACTCGATGTGCATCAAAGATACGCATAAAAAAGAACAAAAAATGAACGCGTTTATTGCAGATAACAGGACTAAAAGCTTAATATGAGCAAATAAAACGCTTGAATGGCTTTTACCTATTCAATATTGACATTATTTTGCTTTGAAATTAAAAATTGTTTGAGTAAGTGAAAAAAATGTCATTTAACTGTATTTTGCGATTTATTATTTTAACCAACTTCCAAAAAGGAGGAGGTTCTCAATTCGTCGGAATCTTTTTTTTTCTATGTATGTTCATCGATTATTTTTGTTTTTTGATTGGAATTATTATTTTTCTTTCAAAGGTTCCGACAACATTTTAAGATATTCATATCTAATAGGTAAATATGCATTTTACGTATCGAAATATATTAGACTTGCTTTGCATCGGCTGGCACCGACGTCGAAAATATCTTATTAGGTATCTATTCTAAATGAAAATCAGTTATTCTTCATATTTTAGTGCCTGGAAGTCGGTTTTTTTAAGTTTTTAACCAAGCTATTTGGAATATTTTTCAGTTACTTATTCAGAGGCATTCCTTGGTTTTTGACAGATACTTTAAAGTTAACTACTATCTATATCTGTCAAGTATAATCTGTCTCCGAATAAGTGAAAAAATCAAAAAACAGGAATTAATTTTACGCTATAATACATTAGAAGTTCTAATGGAAAGAAGAAGAAATCTATTACTCATAAGAATATATTGCATTAGAGATTGAAAGAGGCTTCACCAGCGATATGTTTATTCAAACGCTCCTAAATAGATCTATATTAATATTATAAATGTAAAAGTTTAGATGTTTGTATGGATGTTTGTTACTCAATCACACCAGAATGATTGAATGGGCTTTTTATCCCGGGCAAGTGTACGGTTCCCGTGTGACAATTTGTGTTTGTTTTTCTGGAAGCGAATTCAATCGAAGCGAGGGTGAGCCGCTAGCAGGTAATAAAAAAACGCAAAATATTTTTTTCAAACAAACTAGTATTTCCACAGATAGTTCAAACAAACACGCGAAAAATTCTTATGGTTTATTTATGTTGCGGTGCTTACTATTATCTTTATTTAAAGGGTTGTGTACAAAAAAAAATTACTGTAATGTTTTTCTATAAATATTAATGAAATCAGATATCCCGATCAACATTTTTTTATGTACTTGCGCGAAGTTAAATTATTTAACACTTTCGCCATTTTCGCCATTAAAGAAATACACTTAAGATATTTACATTAAGTTTGTTACATTATTGATTTATTTATTTGTTTATACTTTATTGTACACCACAATCATAAAGTAAATACAAGTAAACACAATATCAAAAAAAAAGAAACAGAAACAAAAGTGTGCACAAAAGGCGGTCTTATCGCTAATTAGCGATTTCTTCCAGACAACCTTTGGGTTAGGAAATATGGAAGACTATACAGGGTGGGTGGTGTAAATATTAAATATTATATACAATACATACCACAATACAACCTAATACTTAGAAATACTACATATATATATATATATATATATATATATATATATATATATATATCTATGTATATAATATATATCTATAAATTATACTAATACATACTTAAATTAAAATTAATATAAATCTTGTACAATGTCGACTTCTCATTTAGAAAAATGATCTAAAAAGTGATTTTTTACAGATTTTTTAAATATTTGTAATGATTTGGAACGTTTTATGTGAACAGGCAAACTATTCCAGAGTTTGGTTGCTTGTACAGAGTAGGAGTTCTCGAAGAATTTACTTAAATGTACAGGTATTCTTAGCATCAAATTCTCTGAAGATCTTAACCTATTCGTATGAGATCCTAGATATTCAAACTTCTCCTTTAAATAAGGCGGGTATGCTGGATTAAATAACACACAGTACAGAAGAGAGAGAATGTGTAGATTCCGGCGACATCGGATTGGGAGCCACTTGAGTTTTGTTCGATATTCAGAAATGTGGCCATATTTACGCAAATTAAATATGAAACGAATTGCAAGATTTTGGAGTCGCTCGAGTTTATTTAGATGTTCCTCAGTCAGATTAAGATAGCTTGCGTCTGCATAATCGAGAATCGGAAGGAGCAGAGAATTTGCTAACATAATTTTGGTAGGAATGGGCAGTATAGAACGAAGACGCCGCAAATAACCCAGTTTAAAGAATAATTTCCTACTCACTTCTTTCATTTGTACTGACCAAGATAGAGTTTGGTCTAAGTGAACGCCAAGATCTTTAACTGTAGAACAATAAGGTATAACAGCCCCATCATACTCTATCGCAGGTAAATTCAAGCCTTCATGCCTTGCAATCAGACTTGGGCTACCGATAATTATCACTTGTGACTTTCCAGGATTAACGTTAAGGCCGTATAGTTTGCTCCATTTATAAATTGCTTGTAGATCTTTATTTATCGTGATGATGGTAGTGCTCAAATTTTCGAGTGTTGAATGGCGGTAAATCTGAATATCGTCTGCATACATGTGATAGGAAGATGAAATATGTTGAGTAATAGAGTTAATAAAAATTGCGAAGAGTAAAGGAGATAATACGCCACCTTGAGGGACCCCAGCCTGGACGTCACACCATGAGGATACATTCTCCTCAATACGAACGCGCTGACGTCTGCCTTTGAGGTAACTCCGAAACCAATCTACCACGGATGGAGATATGTTAATGGAACACAGTAATCTCAACAAAATATCATAGTCTACTGTGTTAAAAGCATTGCTGAAATCAAGAAGTGTCAGGATCGTGAGTTGTTTATTATCCATAGCTAAACGAATGTCGTCAGTAACTTTGATTAGCGCTGAGGTCGTACTATGACCAGGTCGGAAACCGGATTGGAAAGGGCTCAGGATAGACTGCTGATTAATGAATAGGGTAAGTTGTTGGTAGATTAGTTTTTCTAGGACTTTGGATAGGAATGGCAATATAGAAATAGGACGAAAGTCAGCAGTACATGAAGGATTAACTTTTTTAGGGAGAGGGATAATCTGGGCATTTTTCCATGCATCAGGGAATTTTCCGACGGAAATGGAATGATTAAGGATATGAGCCAAGATAGGAGTAACAATATCTAGGATAGGAATGATCATTTTACGACTGACGCAATCAGTACCAACGGCATTCGAAGAGATGGATAAAATGTTCTTTTTAACATCACTTTCTGTGAACGATCTAAAAGTAAACGGTGGAAAATCAGGGGTTGGTAAAGCAGAAAGAATATTTAATGTATGTTGCTTACTGGCGCTATCAAGTGCATCCGAAGTACAGAAATAACTATTAAGGGATTCAATATCCAATTTAAAAGAGGTATTAGATGAGGAAGATTTTCCAACTCCCAGTGTTTCCAAAAATTTCCAGGTCTTAGAAGTATCGCCGTTTTCGATTGATTTGTGAATATGGCGGCGATTAGCATCCCTACACGATGTATTGCAACGATTCCGAGCTTTATTATATTTTTGCGATTGACTTCATTATCGTTAACCTTGAACTTATATTTTGCCTTATTTTTCTTATGAATTAAACTTTTTATTTCGTCTGTTAGCCATGGTGCTGGGAGATGTTTCATTTTTATTGGCCTAATAGGAGCATGAGTATCATAAAGTTGTGTAATTAACTTGTTAAAAATATCTACTTTACTATCTAATGAATTTGCATCAGTAACTAAAGACCAATCAATAGATTGTGCATCGTCACACAGGCGACTTACATCCATTCCACCACCAAAATTACGTTGCAGAAGGATTTTCGATTTAGCCTTGGGAGGACGAACTTTATATGAGAGGTATATAAGATCATGGTACGAGAACATGTCGGCTGAACATTGACCATGTTTTGAAACAAAATTAGGAGATGAGACCATTATTAGATCAAGAAGTGAAGGGGTACAACTAGGGAAATTGTGGGTGGCTGCTAGTGGAAGTATATGCATATCACACGAGTTAATAGTATTTAACAGTTTGTTACTACGGGTGTCACCTTTTAGTAGGCAAGTATTAAAGTCACCCATTATGATACTATGTTCATAAGTTGGAATCAGGTTTTCTAAAAGGTTTTCAAAGGAAGGGAAGTAATTAAGTGAAGGAGAGGGACAATAGAATACACCTAAAATGATTTTCGAATGAGAGAGAATGACTTCAATAAGTAAATGTTCAGCAGTATCCAGGGGAGGTGGCTGAGTTGACGAGCTAATTAATGTATAGGGAATATAGGAGCGTAAATAGATCGCAACACCACCACCACCCTTACCAATGCGGTCATTGCGGATAAGACGGAAACCAGGGAGAGAATAAGAGGTTGATGGTAAGCAAGGCTTGAGCCAAGTTTCGGATACCAGGATAGCGTGTATATTACGCGATTCGAATGACGCAAGCATATCTGGATAGTGAGCCGGAATACTTTGGGCATTGATATGGATAATATTAAAATTATTCGAACAGTCTGAGAACTTATTTTTGTATATTATGCAGATTTTTCTTAATAGTTGTATCAAACGTTGCCGTTTAAATATATTGTCTACGATAGTTAGAACATAAGAAATTATCTTTTGTTATATCTAGATGTAGACCTACACATATATTAGAATGGAAAATTCGGGACACAATAAAGAAAATTTTGCAAAAGGTTTTTAAAACATGTAAAAGAATGAACAGATTAAAATCTGTCTGATGATGTCGTTCATTGAATAAAAAATAACATTTCGTATAAAATCACTCATCCATTCATCCACAGATTTCATTTACGGAACACATATTTGCATACACATTATTGCATAGTCTGGCCATAAATACTGTTACAGTTGAAAATAAACAAAATATTACATTTGAATTGAGAGGTTCCAAACCTCTCAATTTTATATGATTGTTCATTGTGTTTTCTCATTTTCGCGCCAATACATTGTAAAATATTTTGTGATATTAAAATGGAGTGAGGTGATAAAGAGAACCGAATCGCTGTCATTGCATTTCACAAAGTAGGTATGGAGCAAATACAATTTTTGAACTCTCCATACGCTTGGTATTAGTCAAATGTTTGTGTACCGGGCTATTGATAGATACAATGAAAACTCCTCTGTTTGTGACAGAAAAAGATCTGGCCGTCCACGTAGTGTTCGTACGAAAAAGGCGATCAAAGCTGTAAGGAAAAGAATTCCAAAAAATCCTGTCCGAAAGTAAAAGATGTTATCTCGGGAGATAACATCTTTGCTTTCGGACAGGATTTCTTCATTTTTTAACTGATAATTTAAAAAGTATAGGGTGGTAAAATCAAAAGAACTACCTAAGCGGTACGCAAAGGGAGGTCACAGTAAAAAATTCTTTACGGATGAGAAATTTTTTACAATTGAGCAATATTTTAACAAACAAAATGACAGTATTTATGCTCAAAGCTCTAAGGAAGCTTCCCGATTAGTCAACAGAGTACAACGTGGGCATTATCCGACTTCAGTGATGGTTTGGTGGGGTGTTAGCTATGAAGGAGTGACTGAGCCATATTTTTGTGAAAAAGGTATCAAAACATCGGCACAAATGCATCAAGCTACCATTCTTGAGAAGGTAGTTAAGCCCCTTAACAACACCACGTTCAATGACCAAGAATGGTCCTCTCAATAAGACTCGAATATCTAAATATAAAGCTCGATCTACCCAATCTTGGTTAGAAACCCACGTTCCGGACTTTATCAGAGGTGAAGACTGGCCGTCACCTAGTCCCGATATTATTCAGCTGGATTATGATTTATAGTCAGTTTTAGAGAGTATGGCTTGCTCTAAATGCCATGATGATTTGGAGTCCCTAAAACAATCAATACGATTGGCAGTGAAGAATTTCCCCATGGAAAGTGCGTGCTTCTATTGATAACTGACCTCAACGTTTAAAGGACTGTATTGCAGTCAATGGAGACCACTTCAAATAAGCTTTATATATTTTCAATGATTTTATATTAATGTATTAAACTAACACACTGTAATAGTAATAATGTTACGTGCAATAGAAAAAAATATTTTTTTTTCTTTGTAACAATATTTAGAGCAAGATTATGTATATACCTCACCTGAACCCGACTCGCTCTTTACCAATTTTAGAGTTTAAGGAAAGCTAAGTAAGTGTTATAGTCAGCGTTTTAAAATCAGACCAGCCAAAGTTGCAGACAATTAGTAAATTGTAAAAAATAAATCACTCTGCTATACCATCCAAGTTTGGAAAAATAGAAAGTTATTTTTATATTTACGATTCATATATCAATCGTTAAAATTAAAAAAAATCATTAGGTTCTGCTAGTTAGTAGGTAGGTACTTATATAGATAATCGAATTTTTCAACATAAAACACTTGTTGTGGTATAAACTAACGAGTACTGTTTACAATACGTGATATATGAAGAATTCAATAAATACTGATATATCTAATATATAAAATTTCCATGTCACAATGTTAGTTACCGTACTCCTCCGAAACGGGTTTACCGATTTTTACCAAATTTTATAAGCGTATTCAGTAGCTCTGAGAATCGGCTACTATCTATTTTCCATACCCCTAAGTGACAAGGGTGGCCCACGGCGGTGTATGTGTAAAAATAACGAGAAACATATTTAATAGAAGCTAGTTAAGAGCTTTTCAGTATTTAAACTTACATATTTAGTTTGTGTATGAGATTCGTAAGAACTTCTCAATTGTAAACTTTACTTATTTAAAAAGAAAACAACATCGGTTATCTTTTCAATAAGATTGATTCTCATCTCGAAATGCAATTCCACTGGAGCGAGCCAGCGATATACTTCAGAGTTTTTATTAGAAGATACTTTATAAGATATAAAGTATGCAATATGTAACAATTCAATAGCTGAAGTAAAAACGCGAGCTAGAGAAATAACAACTTGTTTCCTTCAAAGCAATATTTTATTTAGAATTTATTACAATTTCTTACTGAATCAGTATGAAAAAATATGGATTCAGTGTTAGGCATTAGGCAATAGTTCACTACGCTGTCCAAACGCAGGTTGGACTTTACATGCCATTCGGAAAACTACTTAGAATCGTACATTAAGGATTGCGATTTTTACCTTCACCGACTTAGTAAAAGGTTATCATGTTGAGAATGATTATTTATAGAATCTTAGAAAGGCTATGTCCGAAGTTCAAACCCACTTCTCTTTTCTTTCTAAGACAGTGCGATACCACTCACCAACCTCCGCTAGTTTTATCCTACAATGTACAAATCGATTTAATTTTCAGGAAATCTTAATACTAAAATTACCTGTCTTGTTATTGTTAATAATTTGGGACATTAACACACAGCAACATCTAGTTCCATGGTAAGCTACGGCTTGTGTTATTGATACCAGATATTTAAGACACTACATATATATATACATACATTATAAACATAGACACCCAGACTGGAGTACAAACATTCGTTCTCATCACACAAATGAATGCCCCCAGCCGGACTCGAACCCGCGACCGCTGGCATAATAAGTAGGGTCACTACAAACTGAGCCAAACGTGTCGTCAAGTTAGAAAGTCATTTATTTTACTTTATAATTTACATTATGTAAGATACACATTTTAGCTTATTAAAGTCAGGATTAGTTGTTAGAATGAAACTCTAGTGATGAAGTGTTATAAATTAAAACCAGCTTTTAAAGTTTAATTATTTCAATGTTACGATTCTGTACAAACTATTTGTTAGAACCGTTTTCACCTCTCGAACACTTCACCGTCTAATGCTAAAATTTAGAAATCTATACAGATAAATAAATTTGAAGTGTCTGTTTGTAACGTCAAAATAACAGTTTTTTACTAAATGCGTATGAAATTATGTACGGTACTCATAAGAAAAACATTTTTTTTTTAAATGTCTGTCTGTTTGTTTAGGCTAATCTCCATTAAAATCTTGAATTTATGAACAAAATCCAGAGGGTGAAAGTCGCTAGTGTATCATATTTTAATCAATATAAGAATTATAAAATAAGACTGTAAAAGTTGGAACGATTTAAAAATAAATAAATATTATATATAAAAAAATTAGACAACGCATGTGAAACCAGAGCCGAAGGCTAGTATAGATAGATATCGTTCGTAGTATGTGATATTAAAATCACAATCGGGCACTGATGTTAGTCTCAACGTTTATACAAAGTAGAGGAGTTGTTCATTTAAACGGTAATATCCGGATCGACAAATCCGATTTAAAATTTCTTTTGCATTTTAAAGCCTATTTATAGAGCAAGGCTAACTCTTAGCTCGTAGATACTAAGAAGTTATACATAAATAAAGTAAGCAAGCGAAACTTGGGGCAAATGTAACGGGGAAAAATTTATTTTTACATAATATTTAACATGGATTTTCACAAGCCCTAGTAACACTTTTCTCGTAGCTTTGCGCTTTCTAAATCCTGTCTAAGGACCCAGAGCTTTTGAAAACACTCTTTGTGGGTTTTTAATAAAATGGAGTGCAACTCTCAGAAGCTTTAATAGATTTTGCTGCAATTCATTCTGTGCATATGTAGAAGCTACGACATAGTCAAATTCACCGTTTGATCGATGGAGTGACAAATTAATTATAGAATGTAGCAAGTGGGAAATAATCGGATTTGTTGGCAGACTGATCTAGCAATTAAGTTGAACGTTAATAACTTGAAGCTTGCATTCCACCCTTTGACAACCTACGTCCTTCCTGTTAGTGTCCACGTCCTAATTAAATCCAGTGTAAGTCAATTACGCCCATGTGACTTAGTTATCAAATGTATGATCAACAGGTATTTCTGTTGAAATAGTTATTGATTGGACGCGTATTGGTTTATAGCAAAATACAATGGTCTATGGTCTACTGTGATACTTTGACGAATTAGATATGGAATGTGACGACATGTCTGGATCAGTTTGCAGTGCTCAGTTACTTGCCGTGCCAGGGGTAGTGGGTGGAGTCCTGCTGGAGGTATTCATTTGTGTGATAAGCAAGAATGTTTGTACTCCAGTCATGGGTGTTTATATTTATAATATGTGATATATAACTTTAAATACATTTAAAGTAATATATCTACGTGTAGTGTATCAATTGTCTGGTATCCATAACACAAACCTCGTAGCTTACCATGGAACTAATGGTGCTGTATTGATGTCCCAACATATTTATTTATTATGTTTATAATTCGTACAAACGTTAAAGAGTAATTAAATCATATATTTATTTCATAGAGAAAATAATACAAAGTTAATTTTAAACTTTAGACATTAAATAGATAAAAACACTGCAAAACTAATAACTGAACTACTAAAGAAGTGCATAGAAAATAATTAGAATAGGGAATGTGCATAAATGAATGAATGAATGAATGAATGAAAAATGAATGAATTGGCATCGTTATATAATTGTAAAAAAACCTAACATTTAGTATATTTCTTTAAATATACATACCGTTACGGATACTTTAAAACTACTTTGAATTTCCCACCTGTTTTTACACTTTTCAATAATTATTTTCTTAATCAAAAAGAAATTACATTAAAAATACTTCTACGATTTAATTCAAAAGCAAATAAAGATAATAAAATAAAATCTCCTTTATATTAAATCAACACATTCCCTATGACAATAACATAAAAACAGATATTTAAACCTCTTATCTATGATAAATAGAGTATCTAAAATGAGGGCTATATGTTAACATAATATATATGTTGCGAGATTGTATCTCACAGTGAACGAATGAATGAATTAGCAATGCAGATGCGTCAGTCTGACAAAGAAAAAGTTTCATCACACAGCATACATCCTATATTGGATAGAAGAGACAAAAATAGAATAATGTCAACAAGTTTTTAATATTACTAAAGTGGGAAACAAGACCTGTGTAAAGGGGTTGCTCCGAGATAAAGAACGAGGAGTGAGAAGAAGGAGAACAGGTCTACCTAGGCATCTAGGTCTAGATAGAAGACAAACAAAGCATTTTATATATATATATATATATATATATATATATATATATATATTATGAGACATAATATAATTATAAATTTAACATTTAAAAACCCCCTACGCAAATTAATTGTCATTTAACGATTACACTGGCACGTGTGAAGCATTCAATCGACTAATCATACGCCAAAATTCCTTACATCATTTTGGAAAAGAGCTGATACTCTTACACGGCTGGACCGATATTAACCAAACATAGCTAAGAACCACCGCAAGGAAACTGGCAAATGAAAAACCGCATCGAAATCGGCCCATCCGTTTGAGAGCTACGATGCCACAGACAGACACGCACATACACACACAGACATCGACGTCAAACTTATAGCACCCCTCTTTTTGCGTCGGGGGTTAAAAATGATTGTAAGCAAAGAGTAAGAAAATCCTCATAACGACTCACCGTCACAAGGGTTAGTATGGAATAGATAGACTGTTACACAACATACATACATATATGGGCGGGGGCAGAATTATTTCCAGGGGGTTTAGGTTAGCATCTGCTTTTTCACATTAAACTACTAACTAATCTTTAAGAGGACTATTACATTATGACCGTGATTTTTCAATTTAATTCCCATCTTTGACGTTCTTATTCAGAGAAACTGAAACTCTTCGACAATTTTGACTTACTATATGTTAGAGAATAATAATTAGTAATATAATTCAAAGCGGCCTCGCTTTTCGCAAATTTTCATTATTAATTGAAATTAAGCCAAAATTCCGAAGCAAGTTTTTAATAAAATGCGTGACGGCTCTTTTCAAGCTCAGGTATCGGAAAAAAATAAGCCGTCTGGGAACTTTGAACGAAAAACGGTGCCTAAACCTTTTGAGATATAACTAAATAATGTATGGTGGAATTGTGTATCTAGAGAAAACTCCACGATGACATCATTGTCTATCTCTTAAGGATAACATACCCGTACTTGGCCAGCGTGGTGGACTATGGCCTGTATCCCCATACTGAAGGGAGGCTTGTGCCCAGCAGTGGGACGTTAGAAAGGGCTGAATACAATACATACATATATGTACATCTACATCATAGCCTCCTCCTGAATTTCATAAATGTTAGAAACAAGTTTATAACATATTATACACTCATATTTCGCTAAAACTGAACTATGCTTTTGTAAGTCTTTTTTTTTTTGTTGACGCTGGGGAAACCCATCATGGGGACCCTACCGGCCGTCAATGGGTAGGGTACTGTGAGACTCCTACTCACTAAAACCCACAGCGGAACCCGTCGCCGCAGTGCAATGGGGTGTGCAGGATCGCTTGCGCATTCACTACAACACCCCTGCGGACAGCCCGTACCCCGCGGGCCTGCCTCGCCTAAACCGGGATGCCCTCGATTCACAGAGCATCCCGACCGCCCCGATGACGTGCAGGGGAGTCAACGAGAGACCCCCCCGCAGTAGCTCCTCTAGGGTGGCGGGAGAAGATGCGCGTACCGGCGCCTCCTCTCCCCCAGCCGACGGCGACGAAGAGGGTCTGCTAAGGCGTTAGCCTCGCTTTCCCTCTCCGCCGTCTCCTTCAGTGAGATGACGGCCTCGCTGAAGGAGACCATCGCCGACCAGGACCTCTCATCGCGTAGCATGGCCCCCACCACGCTTCGCAACGAGAGGTCTCCACCCACTACCGCCATCAGGGCATGGCGCTGGGGAGCCCAAGCGGCGCATACCGCGAGGGTGTGGTGCGAGGTGTATGCTTTTGTAAGTCTCACGTAATATGAAGCGGGCGTTTTGCAGGTTATTTGGCACTTTCCTAAACTATTATTACTGAGTATTTCCCAGTACAACAACTCAATAATATACTCTACTACTATAGAATTTTACATTACATTACAGTCAAGGAACGCTCATTTTATTTCAGACTAGCGAATCACCCTCGATTGGCTCAGGTTCGTCTATAGGTTCTCAGGGCAGTTGCTGGACTGCTACTGGGCGCGTCCCCCGGGTGGCGGATAGGGGAATGCCACCATATTGGTGGTACCGGTTCAACCGGCGCGGACCACAACCAGCAGGCATGGCCGTGCCTTTAGGGGTTCGTTAACCCCACGGCCTAGGGGAGCACACCCTAAACAAAGCCGAAGCTGTGGATCAGCAAAAATCCATCATGCAAGCAGCCAGTAAAGACAAACTACCCCAGGAGGGTACCGGTGTGACATTCCACCGGGAATCCCTTCACGCTACGGCGTGCTGCCCCTTGAATTCTGGGGGGGGGCAACTACTGCTTGAGTGATGTCGGGGAGGAGCCCGAGAAGGGCGGAGGTGTTGTTGGGCCCGAGAAGGGTGGAGTAGACGGTGAGCCTGAGATAGGCGGAGTGACTGCGGGGCCCGCGAAGGGCGGAGTAAAGGAGAGGCCTGTAACGGGCGGAGTTAAAGGAAGAATTGCGAAGGGCGTGCTAACTAAAGGTGCTGCTGCTTCTGCTGCTCAACGTTCTCGGAGCCAGTCTGGATCCCCAGAGGAGGACAAAAGGCTCGATGCGAGAATACCAACCACTCGCACGAGAGGTCGTCCACCAACCACAGGACAGTATGTGGGGTTGGCCGAAGCTCAACGAGCCCTCAATGAAGCGAGGAGGGAGGAGCTCAGGCTCAAGGCCCAAAAGGAGGTGATGGACAGGGCGGCGGCACTTAAGACTAGAGTGAGCCCACGCCAACCTGCTAGCTCAAGTTTGTCCGCTAATACGGCTAGAGTGGACCAGGAGACAGATCTTGTGACGGAGCTCCAGGGGAAAATTAAAAGTGGCCTGGAAGTCATACAGATGGTTGCCACAAAATCGGGCAATCTAAAGGGTGGATTTGTTAAGGCCCTAAAAGATGCGGCGAGTACAATCGCTGGTGCCGTGGAAGTGCTCGCTCAACGCACAGCATCTGAGGAGGTGACAAAGCTCCGGGCCCAAAATACCAGGCTTCAGATAGAGATGGATGTCCTGAGGAAAGAGATGGCAGCGATGAGGTCGGAGATGAACCGAGTACGAACAGTGCCACTCCCGCAACTGCCTCCTACGAATGTGGAGCCGAGCACGGACATAGCTGCGCTAAGGAGGGAGCTCGCGCTGCTTAAAGAGCAACAGGAGAGGTCCGGTACGGCGCCGTTTAATGCTGAGGAATTGGTGCGCTCCATAATGGGGCAAGTGGGTACTATGGTGAGTGCCCATTTCGAGGGCTTGGAGGCTAGGCTACTTCCAGAGCAACGAGTCCAACCACCGTTGCCCGCAGATGCAGCTCGTGAGTCGGGAGTACCTGCCACTACACTTATGGCTCCCGCTAATCCTGGAATGAAGGGGCGCAAAAAGAAGAGCAAGAAGACGTCCCCTAAAAGAGCACAGACAGATGCTCCAAAGGAGGTTGAACCGCCTCCACCTGCTCCTTCCAACGCAGAGGGGTGGAACCTGGTGGCCAAGCGGGGCGCAAAGAGAAAGGAAAGGCGCCAGGATAAGAAAAGTGTCCAAAAGCCTAAGCCACCAAAACTGCGCCCACCAAGATCCGCGGCGGTGGTCATAAAACTACAGCCAGAAGCGGCGGAGCGCCTTACCTACAGTGATGTGTTCGCGCGGGTGAAGCGCGAAGTTCGCTTGGAGGAACTGGGGATCGTGGATCTCCGGTTCAAAGTAGCGACCACAGGGGCCAGAATGTTGGAAGTGTCCGGCAAGAATAGTGCCGACAAGGCGGACGCTCTGGCACAAAAAATCAAGAGGGTGCTGGACGAGAACGACGTGGTAGTCTCCAGGCCGACTAAGTGTGCGGAAATTCGTGTCATAGGCCTGGATGACTCGGTAACGCCAAACGAACTAGCAGAGGCTGTCGGTGGAGTCGGGGGCTGTTTGCCTGCAGCAGTGAATGTAGGAGGGATACGCCGTGACCATACCGGCCTGGGATCAGCGTGGGTCCGGTGCCCCATTTCCGCTGCCAAGAAGGTAGTAGACGGTGGTCGCCTTCTCGTGGGGCTGGTATCTGCGCAGGTCAAACTGCTGCAGCCTAGGTCCCAGCGGTGCTACAGATGTCACGAGGAAGGCCATGTTGCGGCGCAATGTAGGGGTAAAATAGACCGCAGTGGCCAGTGCTACAGGTGCGGTCAGTCTGGCCACATCCGCAGTCAATGCACTAATGCACCACACTGTGCAGTCTGTGCGGCAGCTAAGAGGCCTGCGGAACATGTAGTGGGGAGTGCGGCCTGCACCAAAGCCCAAAATTCGGGTGGGAGGAAAGGGAGGAAAGCAGCATCGAGGCCACTGGCCCAAAGGCAGCCAGCCCAAAATACGGATGAGGAGGATAAGGATACCGGTAAACAATGACTGCATTAAAGATCTTGCAAGCGAATCTGAACCACTGTGCCAGGGCCCAGGACCTGTTTGTCCAAAGCCTGGTGCAGTGGACGGTGCCGGTCGCCGTTGTTGCGGAGCCATACTCAGTTCCTCCGCGAGATAACTGGGTAGGGGATGATGATGGACAGGTCGTGATCGTGACCCAGGTCGCCGCTGGTGCCCCTCCTTTCACACGTGTTGCGAAGGGTTCGGGATGCGTCGCGGCACTGCTGGGTCAAATCGCTGTGGTCGGTGTTTATTTCTCCCCAAATAAAACTTTAGCTGAGTTTGAAGAGTTTTTGGACAGGCTGGGGGATTTAATTGCCAGATTCCAGCCTGCCGAACTCCTCCTCGCGGGGGACCTAAACTCAAAGTCCAGCTTGTGGGGCTCGGCAGTGGAGGACGCGCGAGGAAGGGCCCTTGCGGAGTGGGTAGTTGCCACCAACTTGACGGTCCTTAACCGGGGAACGGCGAACACGTGCGTGCGACGGCAGGGCGGGTCCATCGTGGACGTAACGTTCGCGAGCCCGGCCTTAGCGCGCCGTGTCCAGGGCTGGCGAGTGCTGGAAGATGTGGAGACGCTCTCGGACCATTTGTACATCCAATTTGAGGTCTCCACCCATCCGGCGGTGCCGCCAAGCCCCAGACGAACCTCGGGAGAGGACAGTCCGAGGTGGCAGCTAAAGCGCCTTGATGTAGAGGTGCTGAAGGAGGCCGTGCAAGTAGCTTCATGGCTGCCCCATAGTACCGGGGGAATCGAGGAGTCTGTGGAGAGGCTGACGGAGTTGGTGACACGAGCCTGTGATGTGTCCATGCCTCGCTCAAGGCGCTGCCCATCTAGGCGCCAGGTGTATTGGTGGTCTACGGCGATCGCGCAACTGCGCGAGGAGTGTGTAGCCATCAGACGCCAGTACACCCGCTGTCGCAGGCGACGATTCAGGAGCCGCAACGCGAATGACAGAGAAAGGCACAGGGCTGAGGAAGACCTACTATACGAGGAGTATATGGCCACAAAAGCCAGCTTACAGATGGCGATCACTGAGTCGCAGACCACGGCCAGGGAGCGGATGCTGGATGAGCTCAACCGCGATCCCTGGGGGACGCCCTACAGGATGGTGCGTAACAAGCTCCGTCCTTGTACCCCCCCACTTACGCAGTCTCTCCAGCCCAGCGTAGTCCGGGAAGTGGTCTCGGCTCTGTTTCCCCACGGTGCGCAGGCAGAACACCAACCGCCACCGATGGCCCCACGGGAAATGAGGGAGGAGGAGGGAGAAGTCCCGGAAGTTACCGAGGAGGAGCTGGAAAGTGCCGTAGCTCGCCTCCGGGAAAAGAGAGTGGCCCCCGGCCTTGATGGTATACCAGGGCGAGTATGGGTGCTGGCCATGGAGTCTCTGGAGCTGCGAGTCCGAGGACTATTTACTGCCTGTCTGGCCCAAGCCATAATTCCACAGCGGTGGAAGACAGGCAGACTAGTCCTCCTCAAAAAGGAGGGGCGGCCCGCGGAATCTCCGTCCGCATAACGCCCCATCGTCCTCCTTGACGAAGTGGCCAAGCTCTTTGAGCGTGTTGTAGCCGGGCGCTTGATGGCGCATCTGGAGCAGGCGGGACCGAACCTCTCCGACGTCCAGTTTGGTTTTCGCGGTGGCCGTTCCACCGTGGACGCCATTCTGCGCGTCCGGTCCCAGGCGCAGGAAGCAGTATCCCGGGGCGACGTTGTTATTGCGGTATCGCTAGACATCGCGAACGCGTTCAACACGTTTGCCTTGGAACTGCATAAGGGAAGCACTCCACTATCATGGGGTGCCAACCTACCTCCGCCGCGTCGTGGGGGCCTACCTGTCGGAGAGGTGGGTGAAATTCCCAGGGCAAGATGGCTGGGACAGCCGGGAGGTGGTATTCGGTGTTCCACAGGGGTCGGTACTCGGACCACTCCTATGGAACATCGGATATGACTGGGTGCTTCGGGGTACCGGTTTGAGAGGAGTTGAGATGACGTGCTACGCCGACGACACATTGGTAACAGCCCGGCATCGAAACTACAGCGAGGCAGCCATATTGGCCACAGCGGGGGTAAGCTTCGTCGTTGGAAGGATCCGGCGGTTAGGTCTGGAGGTGGCCCTCGGAAAATCGGAGGCAATATGCTTCCATGGTCCTCGTAGGGCGCCTCCGTCGGACGCGCATATCGTTGTGGGGGGAGTCCGCATCGGCGTTACGAGCACGATGAAGTACCTGGGACTCGTGCTCGACAGACGGTGGGACTTCCGGGCGCATTTCAACGCCCTAGTACCGCGATTGTTGAAGGAGGCGGCGGCGCTGAGTAGGCTCCTACCAAACGTGGGTGGACCGAGTGCTGTAACGAGACGGCTTTACACTGGTGTCGTGAGATCGATGGCAATGTACGGTGCCCCAGTGTGGGCGGATGCCCTATCACGCGAAAACATCGCTCTGCTGCGGAGGGCGCAGAGAGTGATGGCGATAAGGGTCATCAGGGGGTACCGTACCATCTCAGGGGAGGTGGCATGTGTGTTGGCGGGAGTACTGCCGTGGGATTTGGACGCACGCTCCCTGGCGTCAATATACCGTCGACGTCGAGGTCTATCACCATCTAGAGACCCGATCGAAGGAGAGCAAGAGCGGGTAGCCGCAGTAGAAGAGTGGCGGTCCAGGCTGGAGCACCCTTGCGCTGGCCGATGGACCATAGAGGCAATTCGCCCCACTCTCGCGCAGTGGCTGGGCAGGCGGCACGGCGTCCTAACCTTCCGCGCCACGCAGATCCTCTCGGGGCATGGTTGCTTCGGGGGATATCTGTGTCGGGTCGCCGGGAGGGAGCCCTCTCCTCGCTGCCACCACTGCGACGACTGTCCCGATGAGTCGGCCCAGCATACGCTGGAGGTGTGCCCAGCATGGGCGACGGAGCGCGAGGCGCTCCAAAGTGTCGTGGGGCCGGACCTGACGCTGATGGCTGTGATCTCTGCCATGGCCGGAAGCGAAAGGTCCTGGGGTGCCGTCCTATCCTTCTGCGAGGACGTGATGTCGCAGAAGGAGGCGGCGGAGAGGGTGAGAGAGGCCAACGCCGAGCTCGCCATCCGCCGCAGAAGGACCGGGCGCCGGAGAGCGGCGTACGATCGCCGCCTCCCCCTCTAGCACGAGCCAGAGGGCGGTCGGCTTGGGGAAGTTGACCGTCCACTGATCTGGCCCGAGTAGGCGCGCGCGGAGTCGTCCGCACGCCACTCGAAGAGGCCGTCCGGGGTTAATCCCCCGTGACTTTGAGATGGACCTTCAGAGGCTCTCGCCGCTGGGGTTTACAGAAGAATCTGGATGCCTGTGACCCCAGCCCGTGGCGACAAAGCGGCCTTCGTCAGGTTTTTAGTGGGTAGGCTGCTGCGCGTTTACCACCTTTGCGCGGCAGGAGCCCCACATAACCCGTCCCGCTTATCCCCAGGCGGACGGGTACCCGGGAACAGGGTTTTCCTGACGATAAAAAAAAAAAAAAAAAAAAATAGGTTCGTTTTAACAGTATGGAATAGATATAACTTGTTTTCCCGTGGGAACGAGGTAATATCCCGCGATAAAGGTAAAAGTAAATATGATTTTAAAAGAAAAATATAGTTACTTTAACTTTAATTAGTAACCAATAAGGCTTAATAATTTAAAATATTAATTGCAAATTTTAAATTATATATTGCAAAATTATTGCTATTATCCACGACCATCGTATTTTTATACAAATGGGCAAATACTTTAGGTCAACCTGAGCATCCAGTAGATTTATTTGCCAATATTAATACCATTTTTGTATGCCATAAAGTATAGATTTGTCTGATTGAATGGACAGAAAAATATTTATTTATATCTATGGCACTTTAACAGACTTCCTTTATCCATTAACTGATTGTTTCGGATCAAATTGATTGAACTGACCTTTTGAATCTAATAAAAAACAGAACATTATTTATTAAAGATTCTCTTTTATTGATATGTACACACATATGTATATTTCAATATGGTTACTGGTGATATTTCGCACTACTTCGAAATTTAAATCGGGATTTTTTATATTTTCCGTTACTATAATTTAATTTTACATAAAGTGTGCGTTGCTTGTGTCGTTTTGACAGCTAATAATGTTACAGACTTTTATGTTAAGTATTTTACATTATTAGGGTACCAATTTGCCAAAAAGGATTATTTCGCGGGTTTATTTTGATTTTTGGTTCCCGACGTTTTGAAGCTTTAGAGCAATCATAGTCACGGGAGAGACTAAGATTTTAGACGTCACGAAGGCGTTATATACTTGCTCCAGACAATGCCAACCCACAATATTCCAAAATATTTTCATAATTCCAAAAATGGCACCTTACACAATATTTGTAGATTTTAATTCTAAACATTGTATTTTTTCTAATAAGTATTATCAGCAATATTTAATTAATTCATTAAAGTAAATCTGCGAAATACTCCGAAAAGATAGTTTTATTTAAAACGTCAAATATTCGCGTAAATCTAAGAATTTCCAAAAAGAGTTAAAACATGTGAGTGATTTCAAGTAAAATTGTAATTTGACAAAAAGAAACAAAAACCCTTAAACAATCTAGCTACCTATCTTTTCAGAAATACCTATTTTCATACTCGTAAAAAAGGTAAGGCAGCAGCAGTGATAGCTATTTAAGTGCTTGAAATCTGGTGTGAAACATTTCGATCAAAAAATATTACATAAGAAATGGGATCCACCCTCATACAACCATTAATGTTGTTTTTGTTGTTTCAAAGAAAACTCGCGTCGAGTGCTGCGTTACATTACTCAACCGTCACAAGTAAAAACGGATCCTTTACGATAATCGGAAACACTCATCACTATGGTTGAACCCAAGACAACTATCCAAATCGTGCCCCAAGCAAAAGTCGACACCGAAAAATGTAATGGTAAGTGTCTGGTGGACTTGCGGCTGTCATCTACTACAGTTTCCGAAGATCTGGCCAAATGATTACGGAAGATCTGTATTGTCAATAATTGCAAACCATGATGGAAAAGCTACCCGTTAAACAACCAAGACTAGTCAATTGCTAGACAACGCTAGACCACACACTGCACAACAAACGGTCGCTAAATTAGAGGAGCTATGATTGGAATGTCTCCGACACACATCATACTCCCCGGACTTTGCTCCAACAGATTGCAACTTTTTCCGGAATTTGGACAATTTCTTGCAAGGAAAAAAATTCAATTTCGATGAGGCAGTCAAAACGAGCTCAATGGAATCAATGAACTACCTATAAAATGGCGAAAGTGCATATATATATAATTTATTTATAATATTTTTATATCATTACGAGCTTGTTCCTAAAATTCACAATTAAGTTATTCACGTCAATAACTTTCATAACCAAAATAGAATATTTCATATTAACACAGTGGATAATTAATACTTCACAAAGTGCTGCATACAGCGTCCTATTAGCTTTGAAAAATGACAACTCATTTGGAAGCTTTTAATTTGTTTTCGAAATTTTAAAATGAATTTTCCATCACTCATATTCCGGAATTTCCATAACGTACATTTTGGTTGATAAAAACAAAACCCGACTTCAAAAAAACATACTAAAAAGTAAATAATAACTAATTATTAGTTTTCATTTACTAGAGATACCAAATCAGATATTTTCGAAGTCGGTGCCAGCAGTCAATGCTTTAAGATATTAATATCTAATAGCTAAATATTACAGGGTATGAACTTTAATTGCAGTTTAAAATATTATACATTAATTTGTGACGTAAGCTTTGCTTTGTTTTGTATCGGTTGGTTGGTATATTAAGTTTTTTTTTAAGTATTTTTTTATTCCATTTTCTGTGTACCTAGATATTTTAAATATTCAGTAGGTGAAAAATCAATAATCCCTTAGGGATGTATTTTTTCTCAAATTCAAATGGGACCAACCTATACCGCATCCAATAAAAAAAGAATCATCGAAATCGGAATACACTGTACAAAGTAATGCGTTGTCAAACATACAAAAAAAAAACATGTCAATTCGATATGAGACTCAATTGACTATCTCCTCCTTTTTTTCGTTGGTTAAAAATAACATGACAATTTTTTTTCTGCTGCTCTATTTATCAGATATGTATGTCGATAAATGGTAGCAATTGTGTTAGATCTAGTTAGAGACAAGCTATTTGGCCGCTACAACTTAAAGAAATAGAATGTATTTTTAACCGACGAAAAAAAGAGGTAGTTCTCAATTGGAAACGTATATTTTGAATATTTGTGTCATATTGAAAAGCTACGTGATGTTGCAAGCATAAACCTGAAATTCCAATAACTCAATCGTAGCGCATTGGATATCCTTTTTCCGGACAAAATAAATACCTACGTTTTCAATAGGATTTCAAAATACGTTTGATAAGCTCTCCTATGACTAGATTAAAAAATAAAATATATATAAATATATAATTCGAGTTTGAAGGTTATTTCACGGTTGCACTATAAATGAATTGGATAAGAGCAGTTTTGCACTCGAATCCGCTCGCTTGGGATATACGTTGATAAAAATAGTTATGGGATAGTTCATGTGTTTAACTAACATAAATATGTTAATATAGAAATAAATATATTGAGATATAAGCACACCGCACCATCTAGTCCCATGGTAAAATACAAGGCTTGTGTTATGGATACCCGATAGTGCATACACTACACGTATATAACTTTAAAAACATACATATTATAAATATAAACACCCATGACTGGAGTAAAAACATTCGTGCTCATCGCACAAATAAATGCCCCTAGTGGGACTCAAACCCGCGATCGCTGGCACAGCAAGTACACTACAAACTGAGCCAAACCTGTCGTCTAAATATAATATAAAAACTAAATATAACTGTAGATTAAGAATTACACTCAAATTCTTTTTGGTGTTACACCGTAAAGAAATACAACAGATTCACTCACTACCTCACATATTTTCGTACTCATAATAAAATTACTTTGATATTTTATACTAGCATTGCCCGCGGCTCCGCCCCCGTTCAGATGACCAAATATCAAATTCTTAGGTTTTACATATTAGTATAATCTTACATTGCAGCTTTTATATTTTTTTTCAGAAATGAGATATTTTTCAGCGGTAAAAAAAATCCTATATGTTGACCCGGATAACCAGCTATCACCATACCAAACATCAAAATCCTTCCAGTGGTTTTTCTGTGATGCGATAACAGACAGACAGACAGACAGACAGACAGACAGACAGACAGACAGACAGACAGACAGACAGACAGACAGACAGACAAAAATTCCAAAAACTATAGATTCGGCTCTGTATCGATAATAATGTCTATTTCAATAAGATATTCCAAAAAAAAATTTAATGTACAGATTTGACTCAGAATTTTATTAAATGTATAGATTAGTGATAAGCGAGCCGCCCTTTTTTCTCAACCTCAAACGTCCTATATTTCTGTAACTCCTCCGTTTTAATATCTACAACTTCGATGACTGATGTAAAATATAAATAAATTAAATCGTGATATTTGTACTTGAAATACTCTAATGGTTCCACACAGCAGTTAAAAAATGTTACATAACATTACATAACACAACATGTTAACTAACACGTTAACTATAGCTTCCATAGTGATAAAACATGTTGTAAAAACATTCCTAATATTTTATAACAACCACTTCAGATTCGTACGGTTCGATATTTTAAAATGTTTGATCTATACTAATGTATGTAGACTACGTATGTATGTACTATGTATGTAGTAGAATACGACACCTTAGTCAATTAACGCCTCCGTGGTTAGTTTCTGGGAAATGAATTGTTAACTGCCATGCGATGTTCGCGAGCGTTATAGCTAAAAACGAGAAGAAAAAAATATTTTCTTAGATTTACGCGGATATTTGACCTTTTAAATAATATATAAAATCAATAAAAAAAAGGTTTTTTTTTATTATTAAGATATTTTAGTGCTATTTTCAAATCATTTAAAAATATAAGACTTCTAAAACTTTAGTCTTTCCCGTGACCATGAATGCTGTAAAGCATCGAAACGTCGGAAACAAAAAATCAAAATAAATTCGCAAAGAAATTTGAAAAGATTAAAAACGAGACGAAAAGTTTACACGTGTAAAAGATTTAGACTTTGTATCAGCCAGCAAAAGCCGGGTACTACCTAGCACTTGGAACAAGCATCGTGTGTTCAAGTGTTCAACGAATTATAAAATGAAGCTTCTCTATTGGCTGTATTTTTTATGTATGTTCATATTATATTGTTAACGCAATATTTTCTACGATCCTTTCCTAACCGACTTTAATAATTCTCTTAATTAAGTTATAATCAATTAGGTCAATGTAAATTTAGTTAAAGTTAAAATTTTTAAAATAGAATACATATTTTCAATAGTATTAAAAGTGTTTCAAAAGTTGCGAATTGGAAGCCAACTAAATTCAAAGTCAAATATTATACCGGCCGAAACCTCTGTGCTTAGACCGAAGACTCCTTCTCTCTTATCTATGATTAATTTCAGTAATCATAGAATTCCTTTAGATAAATATAAATTAAAGTCGAGCCGACGGAATCATGCCGACTGATTTACATCGTATCATCTAAGACAACTCGTTAGCATCACGAGTATTGGGATACGCCCACAATATGCACAATGCAACAAAAGTAACTTGTGAATTTGGATCATTTTACTTAAGCCCAGCGGTCATAAACAATTATATTTGCCGTCGGCGAATTCAGTTTATGGACGATATATTTTAATTATTAAATAAAACTATCTTTTCGGATTATTTCGCGGATTTATTTTGATTTTTGGTTCCCGACGTTTCGAATGCTTTACAGCATCCATGGTCACGGGAGAGACTGAGGTGTTACATGTCTTAAAGATATAGTTGTTACAGACAGCCTACCCACAATTAACAAAATGAAAATTGCACCAATTACATTACAATATTTTTAACTTTAAACATTTTTATAATTTTAATTATAATTGAATATGGAAAATTATTTATTTAATTTTTGCTATTATTTTTATAATTATTACAATTTTAAAAAATATTAATTAGTAATCTATATTTAGTGTTGCCATTATTATATTTATAACCATAAATAAAAATATAAAAATATAGTATTAATTATTAAAGCCATATAATTGTTCTATGTGTAATTTAAAAAGTTAAAATTAATTAAGGATAATCATTTTAATTTAGTTTGCTATTATTTAAAACAACTTACTAAGCAACACTATTCATATATACTTTTACAAATGAAAATTATTAATCTGATAAGCTGTCATTTTGATCTACACAGTATGAACTTACTACATCTGTCTGTCTGTTATATTTATATTTATTATTTGATTTTATTATATTAATAACAGGATCCCATGACGATGGTAGTACCCAGCCATCTTCCCTATTGAAATTTGGATGTTTTTTAATTTCTATGGCTTCTCGAATCATTCTAGGGCGATATCGGTTTTCTTTCGCCAGGATTTGAGGTCTATCAAAACGAATATAATGGCTTGGGCGGTCCTGGCTATGTTTGCAGACAGCAGATGTTGTATTGCGACGGTGCTTCACATCAGCTATGTGTTCTTTGACCCGGGTTCTAATGGATCGCTTTGTTTGTCCAATGTAAGAGAGCCCACAATCCTTAATTCTATAAATCCTAAAATACAATTTACAATGGAATTAGAATCGGACAAAACCTTAGCTTTCCTAGATGTATTAGTTAAACGTAACCCAGATAACACCTTGAGTCATACTGTGTATAGAAAGAAGACCCATACTGATAGGTACCTGAACGGTGAATCTCACCACCATCCTTCACAGTTAGCTACCGTGGGAAAATCTCTGTTTCAGAGAGCACGCGGGATCTGTGACGAGCAACACCTGGCCGGAGAACTGCAACATGTCAAGCAAATTCTGCGTGACAACAAGCTGCAAGTGCCGCGCCTGCGTCACAGTGACCGAGTGAAACCAGCCACAGTCGAGCGCGTCCCTGCAGTCTTGCCATACATGAAAGGAGTCACTGACAAGATTGGCTACATTCTAAAGCGAGCTTCAATTAAAACTTACTTCAAGCCGCCAAAGAAAATTAGTCAGTTCTTACCACCTGTCAAGTGCCACATCCCTCTACAAGATGCAGGAGTTTACAAGCTTGATTGTGATTGTGGGCTCTCTTACATTGGACAAACAAAGCGATCCATTAGAACCCGGGTCAAAGAACACATAGCTGATGTGAAGCACCGTCGCAATACAACATCTGCTGTCTGCAAACATAGCCAGGACCGCCCAAGCCATTATATTCGTTTTGATAGACCTCAAATCCTGGCGAAAGAAAACCGATATCGCCCTAGAATGATTCGAGAAGCCATAGAAATTAAAAAACATCCAAATTTCAATAGGGAAGATGGCTGGGTACTACCATCGTCATGGGATCCTGTTATTAATATAATAAAATCAAATAATAAATATAAATATAACAGACAGACAGATGTAGTAAGTTCATACTGTGTAGATCAAAATGACAGCTTATCAGATTAATAATTTTCATTTGTAAAAGTATATATGAATAGTGTTGCTTAGTAAGTTGTTTTAAATAATAGCAAACTAAATTAAAATGATTATCCTTAATTAATTTTAACTTTTTTAAATTACACATAGAACAATTATATGGCTTTAATAATTAATACTATATTTTTATATTTTGTTTATGGTTATAAATATAATAATGGCAACACTAAATATAGATTACTAATTAATATTTTTTAAATTGTAATAATTATAAAAATAAAAGCAAAAATTAAACAAATAATTTTCCATATTCAATTATAATTAAAATTATAAAAATGTTTAAAGTTAAAAATATTGTAATGTAATTGGTGCAATTTTCATTTTGTTAATTGTGGGTAGGCTGTCTGTAACAACTATATCTTTAAGACATGTAACACCTCAGTCTCTCCCGTGACCATGGATGCTGTAAAGCATTCGAAACGTCGGGAACCAAAAATCAAAATAAATCCGCGAAATAATCCGAAAAGATAGTTTTATTTAATAATGTCAAACATTCGCGTAAATCTAAGAAAGATATATTTTAAATTATGTTCCGTCGGCGATCGGTGAAACCTTTTAAACTATTTTCTTGTTATTATTTCTTTATATTCATCAACATCACAGGAAGAGACTAGGGGTAGAGGTAGAAAATTCAAACGAATGATGAAGTCTTCCTTATATATGTATGTTGTTTATATGTTGGAACATTAACACACTGCGCCATCTAGTTCCATGGTAAGCTACGAGGCTTGTGTTATGGATACCAGATAGTTGATACACTACACATATGTATATAACTTTTTAAATACATACATATTATAAATATAAACACCCATGACTGGAGTACAAACATTCGTCATCACACAAATGAATACCCCCCAGCGGGACTCGAACCCGCGACCGCTGGCACAGCAAGTAGCAGGTCACTACAAACTGAGCCAAACGCGTCGTCGTTATAAGATGGTTCTCAATAAAGACATGTTAATTTTATACTATCTGCTTTTATTTCTTAATTAAATTAAGAGGTTTCTATAAATTTCCAATGTATAATTATTTTAAAAGTAAGTTTAATAAGTCTTGTGGTCAATTTTTTTTCTGTCTTTGCCATGAGATTTTGTTATGAGTAGAATATTAATTCTTTAGTCTGAACCATATTTCCAGTCATTACAGAGCTTTTTTTAAGTTTTTCCATCGTATTGGAGCCCAATAAGTTTTACTGTGCTTCGTTGCAAGGGTAAGAGTACTCTTGATCAATGCCTGCTGTATGAGTGTCACCATGCATGTTCGAACGACACAAGCTGTGCTTTCTATGGCGATAGCAAGATGCTATAGCATTTTATTGTATGGGCTTCAGATATCACTGTGTTATATATAATTAAGCCGTCGAATCAATTAACACCAAAAATAATGCCGACGGGCCAACCGGTAACCTTTGCACACTAAATCGTTGTAACACGCAAACCGCCATAATACTATTAGGTCGTATTTTAAACCAGCATGTCAGCAAAATAAGGTGACCTGAAGTCAAGTTTGTCAGCTTCAGCAGTAGATACCATTGAAGTATAGCTTGGAATTATTTTGTATATATATATATATATATATATTCCATTCGCACCTCTTTGTTTCTTTGCCTAAAAAGCTGAAAATTCATACCATATACCAAGGTAGCTTACTCAGAACTGCCAACTCAAATTGAATGATGGAGTATAAAGCGCCTGTCTATCCAGCTAATCTACGGTACACTTGATAAAAATATCATTGGATAGGAAGTTAGATTTCAGACTTATTTACGAAGTCTGAGCTAGCCATTTTTTTTTCAAATTCAAAATATTTTATTCACCATTAAATTATTACAATTTTCTACAGAACGTCATGAGTCTACTACCAGTTCGAAAAGAAGAAGCCTCAGAGCTAAGAAGAACTGGAGAAAGAAACTCAACGGGACTAATATTAACTTGTTATCTTTATTTAAAGTAAAATTATACTTTACAATATTTCTAACAACTTGAAATAGCCTGGAGGCGATCATTTCATTTTGATTTAAATAGAACAGGAGATTCTCAATTCGTCGGAATATATTAGAAAAGGATATTAGAAAAGGAGGAGGTTCTCAATTCGTCGGAATCTTTTTTTTTTAATATTGTAGGCTCACACCGTCTTCGAAAAAATATCTCATTAGGTATCTATTCTAAATGAAAACCCCCGTTTAGTTATTTTTTAGATTTTAGTGCCTGGAAGACTTTTTTTTTTAAGTTTTTATTTAAAATTCACAAACGAACATACATACAAGTACCCTTCACTTACGTTGTTACCAATAAGTGCAATTCATCCGTCATCCCTTATTTATATTGATTATTCAGTTGCCCCAGGAATTACTGGAAAGACTACTACTACTAGCTAAAATTTAGTTCATCTGCTTCTCTAAGCTATTTACAACTCATGTACCAAATTTTAACATGAATGGAAAAACGTTTGTGCAAGTAATTTAGTTGTAAGGAGGAAATACTGTATTTTTATTTAAAGTAAGAATTTAATAATAATTTAATTCTCACAAGCGAAATCCCTTTTTAAAGTTTTTTTTGAATGGCAAGATTTTTTTTATATTTACAAATAGGAATAATAGAAATTAGAGGACATTAATTTTCTAACTAAATATATTGATAATAATAATACTTTGCATAACAAATGGAGCTATTTTAAGTATCTTATTGAATAATTTATAACTTTTATAGAACTATATTATTAGAAACAAAACTAAATTGTATATGAATAAAATGAGTTATTCTATTGTCAATGCTTGAGATCTAAATACTTGTCCTGTAATGATTGTTCATTGTCTGGTGATGGTGAATATAATCAAATTTGTTGATGCTGTAAAATGTTAAAAGTCAAATAGTTACTTACCGGCATTAAAGAAAAGAAAATGGGCCTTTACAGGCAGCTACTTCTTATCGACAGGCATGGTTAATAATAGGTTGGTTGGTTGCCGTATGTCTTGCTTGCACTGAAAAATAAAATAAACTTTAACAATAGTATTTCTTAATATTCTAAATTAAATTGCATATAAAAATACAATTTAAAATAAAAATAATGAATAGCCCAAAAATAATATTTGTCAGATTTAATTTAACAAAAAAATAAATTAATTAAATGACTAAAAAATATTATTTGTAAATTAAGAGAAAAAGTTCTGTTAACTTATAATTAAAAAGAATTAAATAAATATAGCTTATTGAAAACTAATATAAATAAAATAGAAACAAATAACTTTTCAATGCAATGCTACTCAATTATATATAAACTTATTCTAACTTAATATTTTACTTTAGTACTAAAAGAAGTTCTTAAATTTAAATACACTATGTTTTGACATGTAAAAGTTAATCAAGAAAACAAAAAGGCTATTTATATTGTCACATATTATTTAATAACTAATAACATTTTAAAATGAAACCTTAAATAGGTATATAAGAAATATTATATATTATAATAACTTAAAACTAATTCTTAAAATATCCATGTCAAAAGTACCAATAAGAAAAGAAACATGTGGTTTTGACAGCTAAAAAACAAACAAAGATCGCGTGCTTCTTAGTAACTTCGCGAGTATAAGAAAATTATTAAATTCACCGAAACTCAGCTAAAATTGTATAATATATATTTTATAGACTAATTATTAAATAAACAAAATAGTAATAATAATTTTATTCGCCATAATAAACTTATAATAAAATTCGCGAGCATTCAAGTTTTTATAGAAGGAAAATTCTAATAAAATAGTTGTTAATTCAGATTTTACGTTAGAAAAATTCTTTAAGAATTTTTTTCAGCTGCTTTTTCAAGCAAGTGTTGCTTTATTTTAGAAGAAGAATTATTAACTTTTAATTGAAGTTATCAATTAAGTTGAACTATCAGTAAAAGTTACTCACATGCGTGAATATGCTGCAGTGCACTAGAACACCGAACACGAACAGTACTAACGAAGTACTAGAACTTGGTAAATGGTAACTAAACAGTAAACTTGCCGAGTGCCAACCAAATTTGTTATATAGTTGCCAGTATTCATACAATAAATACCCTAAATATTTCAAGTTGACATTAGTAATTATGAAGCGACAAAAACAAAACGAAGGAAATAATTCAAAAAGCTTAATGTAATTTATACACATAATTAATTCAATATCAAATAAATCGATAGATTTTTCTATTCCTTAACTTGAATTTATATTTTAGTCTTATTTAGATATTTATAGATTTCATGATTAGTTGAAATACAAAAAACAACTAAATGATCTATCATATGATTTTATTTTAAAACTTTATATTTTCAAAAATCCTGCTAAGTTAATACTTTATATGTTAAATATTCTTCTAAAATCGATAAAATATTTTAATCATTGTAATATTAGAAAAAGTAATATCATTGTAGGGAAAATAAATTTATATGGCAGCACTTAAATGTCAAAAGTCACAAGAACAATACAGAATAAATATACCAGCAACATAATCTCTTTGCTTTGAAACTGATTATAAATAAATATAAATATATTATTATGCTGTAAAAAATGAATAATAAATATATATATCTAAAAAATTATAAAATAATATTTATTTTGAAAGTTTTTCTTTTTGTGCTATGGCAACCAAGAATTACAACCTAAGAGAATTCGTCTATGGACCAGAGATGGCGCTAGATAATCACATTGCTTTAAAAAATTTGTCAAAATTATTATCATACATAATATCATAGAATACA